>JAODAL010055586.1:0-23854 GCA_025379985.1 Phyllomedusa bahiana
AAAATTGACCGTTCATCTGAAAAGGGCACCAGGTCCAGATGGTTTTACGGGGAAATTTATAGGAAAAATTTCGGCCCCTTTTGCTAAACCCTCGGGGTTTTTTAAAGGAAATTTGTCTAAAAAACCCCCCTGATCCCTCCCCCAGAAGTGTCCTGCTGATTCTGTGCCCCAAGGTAAAGAGCCGGAGACATAAAGAACTGGGAGGCGATTTTCCCTTTTGAATTTTTTAAAAAATTTTGGCAAAGCCCGTTTCAGGGTTAGTCGTTTGCCCGGGGCACTGTTGGGCTCTCAGTTTGGGGCCGGTAAAAAGGGGGGAACATCTCGGGAGCCGTACTCTCTCAGGGAAATTTTTCGAGCGATGTAAATCCTGGGTGGGGAGATTGTGCGTCTGGACCGGGCAAAAGGCCTTTGACAGGGTTGATCATGATTTTTAAGGGGGCCACTTTGTAAAAGTACGGTATTGGGGGACAATTTTTGTTTGGAAGAATTTTCTGTGACCCCGAGACTTTCCTTTGGCAAGTTGGCAGGGGAAAAATTCGGGTTGAGGCGGGGGTTGAGACGGGGTTCCCCCCTGAGTCCCTTTTTGTATGTTTTTGCCATCGACCCCTTTCTGGGGTCACTAGGGTGGGATTTTGGGGGGGTGCCGGCCCCCCCCACTCCCGCCTCAGTTTTGTTGCCTGGGGAGAGTGACCGTGGTGATATCTGAGCCCGTGGGGGTCAGATGTTTGTCTGGGCCATCAAAGTTACGGGGAGGCCTCAGGTTTCTGGTCAACCTTGAGAAGAGTAAACTTTTTGGACACGGAACCGATCCAGACTTTGATTCCACATTTGGGAGGCCTCCCCCAATTAAGATCTTAGGGGTTAGATTTGGGGGGAGATAACCCCAGGCTAAATTGGGAAGAAAATTTTGGAAGCCGGAAATGAAAAGGGTTCGCGATGGAAGAACTGGAGGCGACCTAAGAAAAAGGGTGGCTTGCTGAAACTTCCCGGTCCCCGCTTCTTGAAAATCTCTGTGGTCTTTCCTTTTGCCAAAAATTTTTCTCGGCTGGCCTTCACCCCTTTTTTCCAGCTCTTATGGGGGAACAGGTTTAACTGGGAAAAAGGGGTATAAATTACCTGCGGAACAAGGGGGGGCTGGATATTTAAATCCTAGGGGGTTCTTTGACTCCATTTTTCTAAAAGTTTAATTTTTTAGACCTGGACTCAAAAGCAGCCCCCGGGGTAAATAGGTCGGTATGGGTATTGCTTTTGCAGAGTCCTGGGTGTGGGGGCAGTCCAAAAAGGAGGAGATGGGGGCCCGGGGGGTCCCCCCCCATATTTGGACATGCCAAAAGGGGTCAGGGAAATGGAGGGTGGAGAAGTCCGACCTTGCAAATAAGTCAAGGAAGGACTTGTACTACAGCATATGTAGGACCTTCTGTTGTGCTCCTCTCGCTCTAATGTGGATTGTCACGGCAACACTTTGCAGGAAAAGTCCTTAGGTTCCTCAATTGGAAGAGGCTTCCGGCAAAACTGTTTGACATAGCTTGGTTGTCTCTGCAGGGGAGGCTGTTTGTCAGGGGCAATTTAAAATATCTTAGCCGTCAGAAGTGACTTGTCCCCTGGGATGTCAGCAGGAAGAGACCATGATGCACTATATAAGGGAGTGCAAAATAGGAAGGGAGATAAGGAAAGAGGTGGATGGCAGGTTGCAAAAATACCCCCCCCCCCTTTCCCCATAGACTACAGTCACTCGCTTACCCCGACATCATCTATGGAGTCCCACTCAGTAGTGGGAACATCAATAAGGAGACGTATACTCCTTATAACCAGTGATAAAGTTCTAGCATCTGGCACATGAGGACAGAGTGTCCGTACATCGGAGAGGGGCTTGTACATACGGCTGCAGTGTCCCGCATCATGTCAGTACTTTGCGTGCTATACAATTCCATAGAGGTCGGTGTCTGAAAAGTGACAGATTATGGTAGGAATGTTTGGTCTGACTGAACATTGATTGTTTCATGTGTTATGTATATTATTATTTTGTGTATGTTATTTCTTTTTTTTTTTTTTTTTTGCATTTTCCTGCCAATCCAGGTGTGAGACTCTTAGGTTACGTTATGTATAGAGTCAGGCATGAGTGATTATTTTTTTTTTATGCACAGTGAATGTGATTTCCTGTTTTGTTGGGTTCGGGATTTATTGTTAGATTTTGATTGGTTATCCCTGTAAGTCTTCTACAATATAAAAATTGACCGCCATGTTACAAGAAATATAACTACTATTTACTGCCCCCTATGTACAGGAGTTTAACTACATAAATTCGTGTTTTTTGGTTTGCCTATGTACATTATATAACTATATAATACGGTGTCCCCTTACGTAAAGGAGTGATAACTACTATAATACTGCCCTAATGATACAGGAGTATAACGTACTATACTACTCTTTCCTATGTACAAGAATATAACTACGTATAATACTGTCCCTATGTACAAGAATATAACTACTATAATACTGCGGGGGGGGGAGGGGGATATAAGTACAAGAATATAACTACTATAATACTGCTCCTATGTACAGGTATATAACTACTATAATACTGCCCCATATGTACAAGAGATATAAACTACTGTGAATACTGCTTCTATGTACAAGGAATATAACTAGCTATGTGTAATAATGCTCTCCTACGTACAAGGAGATATAACTACTTATGTAATACTGCCCCCTATGTACGAAGAATATAACATGCTATATTACTGCCCCTATGTACAAGATATAACTGCTATAATACTGCGCTATGTACAAGAATATAGGACTACTATAATAATGTCCTATGTCAAGATAGTAAACTACTGATACATTGACTGCTCTGATATTCAAGATGATAACTACTATAATATGCTCCCTATTTGTACAAGAATTAACTAATAATACTGACCTATGTACAAGAAAAAAGTATTGAATACTGCTCCATGTGTACAAGAATATAACTACTATTATAATGCTCACTATGTACAAGAATTTACCGAGTCATATGAAAAAGTTTGGGCACCCCTAAATTTAATTCTAAGAATCATTTTGTTAGTTCTAAATTTTTGGGGGTGTTTGAACGCAAGCCATTCAATTTGATAATATCTGAATAACTAATATTGCTGATTTTGTGTTAAGTACAATAAACCTCGATTGCATTACGGAATATTACCGGTCATCAGTTATTAGATATATCAAATTGAAAATAGCTGTTGCACAAAGACCCAAATATTTGACTAAAATGATTAAGATTAATAGGGGATGCCCCAAAACTTTGTTCATATGGGACTGTAACGACTATTTGATGCCCCCTAGTACAAGAATATAACTAGTATAATATTGCCCCATGTGTACAAGAATATAAATACGATAATACTGGCCCCTATGTACAATGAAGTATTAACTACTATAATTACTGCCAATATGTACAAGAATATATGATACTATAATTGACTGGGCCCCCTTTGTACAAGAATGATAACTACTGTATAGATACTGCCCACCTATGTACAAGAATATATTATACTATAATACTGCTCCTATGGTACAGGAATTATATCTGCTATGAAATACTGCCCACTTTGTACAGGAGTATAATACTATAATACTGCTCGCTATTGGTTATCAATAATATATCTACTATAATACTGCTTCCTATGATTCAAGAATACAACTACTATAGATTTCTGCTCCTATGTACAAGAATTTACACTACTTTTATACCTGCTCCTATGTACCAGGAATATAACTACTATAATACTGCGCCCTATGTACAAGGAAAGAATATGTAACTAGTTTATAATATGCGCCCTTTGTACAAAGATATTATACTATTAGATACTGCCCCCTATGTCAAGATATATTAACTACTATAATATGTCACCCTATGTACAAGATATACTTATATTAGATTGCCCCCTATGTACAAGAATATAACTAACTTATAATACTGCCGCCCCTATGTACAAGAAATTATAACTACTATAATACTGCCCCTATGTACAAGAATATAACTACTTATTAATGCTCCCTATGTACAAGAATATAAACTACTATTATACTTCCGCTCTATGTTACAAGAAAAGATATAAAAGACTTCTGGGTCGTATATTCGTCCTCACAATTCTTTATGTCCGTTCTGAATTATTCTTTCGGACTGTTTTAATAATGAGTTTTATAGATCGGTGCATTTGTCCATTGGTTTCAGATCTGGGAGTTGATGATGTGTCTGCGCTGTTCTGATTGCCTTCCTGGTACTAAACCACTTCACATCCTCTGGGAAAACTCGTTTGGCTAATGTTACTTGGAGTTGAGTCTAGTTCCACGCAATCCTGAAACACGCAGGGTAATTGCGGAAGCTTACTGTACGCGTCCTGCAATTAACCATGTGAACTTAGCCAAGGGAGCAGCTTAAGCTAAGAATGGTGCAGAAGTTTAATAAAGATGAATGGAGAAGAACTGTTTATTATTTAATTTTCAGACATCAGGATTTTACAATTGTGGTTTTTAAAAGAAAGCCAACTTCATTGATTGTTTCCAATTACAATGAGTCAGCAAGCACAAGGACCTTTCTACAATTTGTAAACGTTTACGCATAATCTGGTTATAAAAAGGTTTGATGACTTTTTTTTCTTATCGTAAAGTCCTCTTTGGTCTTACATAGACCCTTGCGACACGTTTTGGCTCTGTTCTACACCTGTGCTGCATCCCATGTTGGCAAATTCTGTAGCTTTTGGATGGGAAGAATTGTACAGCAGGCAACACTGTTCCCTGGGCCCCATGGATGGGCGGCTCCACAAACCCACAGATTCACAAAACTCAAGGGGATCTGTCGGGCCGGTGACAAATTTGTATTTTGGAACAAAAGGATAGAAATAAAAGCGCAGATGGAACAGCCTTAAATACAGTATAAACAACCCCTCAACGCTAGCCCGGGTCTAGGCGAGGGGAAAAGGGGGGCAGTAAAGCCAAAGCCGAGTATGTTTAAAAGGAGAAAAATTAAACGAAATTCCCCGAAGACGAGTAACCGTTACCGGGAACGTCTGTGTTGTTAGATTTTCATGTTCGTGTAATCTAAATGATGCTCACACCTGGAATCATCCTGGCAAGGTGCTCGGAAGAATACGGCCGCCAAGGCTTCTCCATGCCAGCTTGAAGGTGATTAGGAAATGGAGAGAAGTATCAGACGACAGAGTATTAACACACAAATGTGACTGGAGAGATTAGGGAGCCGCGGGCGAGGACACGGAGCCGCTTGGTTATTTCCATGTTTATTATTTATAAACATCAGGAAAAATACGTAAAATATCCAAGTGTGTACAACCTGGGCACCCAACGAAGACCAGCTAAAGAGGGGACAGATCCCCAGGTTATACCAGCATGCTCCTACCTATATACAGGGAGGCCCCCAGGTTATAAAAAGCATGCCCATACACTATAAAAGGAGTTTCCCCATTATACCAGCTCTCCATTCACTATATACGGGGAGACCCCGGGAAAACCACATGCTATATCATATAACAGGAGTTTTCCCGGGTTTCCCAGCATTCCATATAAATTTTTCAGGTGAGCCCCAAAGGTTTACCAGCTGCTCCTATCATTATAACAGGAATTTTTCCCGGGTTATACCAAAATGCCCCAATCACTAATACGGGGGAGGCCCGGGTTTATATCACAGGGCCCATATCATTTATACAGAGATTCCCAGGTTATCCAGCATCTCCATATCACAAATTTACAGGAGATCCCCAGGTTTACCAAAATGCCCCATATCACATATCGGGAGACCCCCCATTATACCAGCATGCCCTTCCTATATACGGGAAGGCCCATTAACCAGCATGCCCCCATATCCTATAAAACGGGAGTTCCCCGGTTATACCGCAGCTCCATTCACTATATACAGGTGACCCGGGTTATACACTCTCCATATCATTTATAAGGAGTTCCCCGGGGTTATCCCAAAATGCCCATAACATAACGGGGGAGGCCCAGGTTTATCCATGCTCCATATCCTATATACGGGAATTCCCGGGTTATCCCAGCATGTTTCCATACCCCTATTCAAACCCCCCGGGTTATACCACATCTCCATATCATATATACGGGAGACCCCCGGGTTAACCACATCTCCATATCCTATATACAGGAGGGGCCCCGGTTTCCCAGCATGCTCCAATCATATATACGGGAGATCCCCATTATCAGCTGCCCAATCACTATAAAAGTAGTTTCCCCGGTATACCAGATGCCCATATCCATATACAGGAGGGCCCAGGTTAAAACCACTGCTCCTTCATATTACGGAAGGCCCCGGGTTATGCAGCATGATATATCACAATATAGGAGAAGGCCCGGGTTTAGAAAAGCATGCCCCATATCACATATACAGGAAAACCCAGTTATACCAGCTGCTCCATATCATAAACAGGAGGGGGCCTAGTTTTCCAGTGCCCCATATCCTAATACGGGGAATCCCCATTATAGCAGATGCCCCAATCACTATTTAAGGAGCCCCCCGGGTTATACCAGCACTCCCTATCCAATAAAAACAGGAGGCCAGGTTATAGAGCATGCTCCCATATCACATATATAGGGGGGCCCCGGGTTAACGCGCTCCATACATATATACAAAATCTCCAGGTTATACCAGCATGCCCATATCACTAAAACGGAAGGCCTGGTTTTTCCGCCCCCATATCATATAAACGGGAGTCCCCAGGTTATACCAGCATGCTCCAACCTTTTACAAGACCCCGGGGTTTACCGCATGTCCAATAACTATATACGGGAGATACCCCTAGGTTATACCAGCATGCTCCTTACAATACAGGAGACCCCCATTTTTAAACCCACATCTCTTTTTCATATATACGGGGAGATCCCCTTTATACCAGCATGTCAATTTACTTATAGGGGGATCCCCGGGTTATACCACAGCCCTACACTATATGCAGGGATCCCCAGTTATACTACATGTCCATTTCACTATATACAGGAATCCCCCGGTTAAACCAACATGCCCATATCCTACATAGGAATCCCCGGGTTTACCACATGCTCCATACCTTAAAAAAAGATGCCCCCGGGTTATACCGCTAATCCTTCATTAAATACAGGAGGGCCCAGGTTATCCCAAAAAGCCCATATCACTTTACAGGATCCCAGGTTATCCCATGCTCATATCACTATAACAGGGAATCCCCAGGTTTACCAGCATGCCCCATATCATATATACGGGAGACCCCCGGGGGTTATAGCACATGCTCCATATCACAAATTTTAATGAGGGGCCCGACAAAACCCTTATTCCATATCATTTAAAAGGGGAACCCCAGGTTATACCAGCATGCACCATATCCTATTACAGGAGACCCCCTTTTACAGCATCCCATATCCTATATATAGGAGGGGCCCCAAATTATACCAGCATGCTCCAATCACTAAAATACGGGAACCCATTTACAGCATGCTCCAATATCACATATACAGGAGGGGCCCGGGTTTATACCCATGCCCATATCCTATATACAGGAATCCCCGGGTTATACCACTGCTCCATATCCTATAATAGAATCCCCGGGTTATACCAGCAGCCCATCATATTTTCAGGAGGGGCCCGGGTTCCCCAGCATGCCCCAAATATCACATATAAGGAGGGCCCAGGTTATACCGCATCCCCAACAATAATCAGGAGAGCCCAGGTTACACCAGCATGCTCCATATCACTTTTTACAGAGGGGCCCCAGGTTATACCACATGCTCCATATCACTATTACAGGAACCCCCGGTTTACCCCAGCATGCCCATATCAATTTTTAAAAAGGGAAATCCCCAAATTTATACCGCACTCCAACAATAAAAAACAGAGATCCCCAGGTTTATAGCAGATGCCCCTTTACACTCTATACAGATGAGGCAAGTTCACACAATTTGGGGGAGGGGGGGATGTTGTTGGGGGTTCTTGCACTGACTGCACTGGGGGAAGCCTTCCCTGTTGCCCCGGGGGGAGTGCTGTCCCAATGAAGCGGAGTGGGCTTTCTAAGCCTCCCTCCCCCCTGCACAAGTCTCTGGAGAGTCGAGTACTCTGTTTTTGGGCAAAGAGGGTGAGTGGCCTCGAGATAGGGGGGAAGGGAGGGAAGACACTTTAATTGGTTTCCCCTGACTCCCCCGCGAGTCATACCCGCAAGTCGGGGAAAGCACAGAAGGAATGCGGAGGAGCAAGGAAGCAGCAGCAAGAAAAGAAGCTAATCCTCTCATGGGGGTATTCCCCGCAGAACTCATAATAGAGTAAGGAATCAGCTGGGGAAGGTAGCCATAGGATGTGAGTAATAGCAGGGCTCTGCCTCCCCCAGGGGCTCAGGTTTCCCCCCCACAGACAACAAGGGGAAATTGTACAGTTTAAAAAGGGGAAGATAATAAGCACCATGATCCAGCCACGAAAGGGAAGCTTCCGTGGATTGTAAAGTGTCCAGCAAAGCGAAAACCTAGGATGGCAAAGCAAAAACAGCGGGGGGCAGAAAAATGTCAGGGAGATCTGAGCTGGGCGCACAATGAGTCCATGTCTCTCTCCATGACCTATGCTGCCGGTACGCACCTTACCTGCAAGGATCCTGCTTATGGAAAAAGCAAAGCTGGAGTCTCTGATGAGCGCAGGAGCAGCAAAGTTCCCCAGGTCCTCCCGCAGCAAAAAAAATTTAGTCAGGGGAAAAAAAACGGCGGCGGGGTTCAGGGGAAATTTTCGTGGTTCATGGCTGTGGACCTCTGTCTCTCTCCAGGGCCCCCGGTGCTAGCAGCTCACCTGGTAAGCTCAAAGGGCTGGGAGTAAGCTCTGCTGCCCTTGGAAGTGGGGGCGTGGGAAGAACAGGGGAAAAAAAAAGATACTTTGTTAACGAAAATTTGTTAACAAGTGTAACAACAAGTAAGAGTGTAACAACAATAAAATTTGGTAATAAGAGCATGGGGGGGTTAAACCCGCGAAAAGGGTCCCTGCACCCCTTAAAAAGTAATCCCAGTAACGCATTAATTTCCCCTTAAGAGTGAACCCAGCTAGCCCAGAAATTAACCCCAACATTATCAGAATGAGCAAAAGAATCCTAGCTAAAACTGAGGAAGGGGAGAAGGGGGGTCTAGCCCTAGCTACACTGAAAAACTTGGAGTTCTTTCCCAAATGAACTGCTGTTAAATTGGTCTCGTATAGCCTTCTGCTTGAAGGAATATGAAGACGGAGGAAAGGAAATAGTTAAAATACAAAAGAAAATTAATACAACTAAAATTAAAGCTAAAAACACCCGACCATAGGAAAAAGAAAACCGTTAGAAAATAGAATAAATCTGTACGGGAGGAAATTATAAAAATTAACATGGAAGAAAACCCTTATTCTTGAAAATATGTGGTCCTTAAAAGAAAAACTAATTATCGACAGCTAGATTTAAAGAAAATGCAGAAAGGGGCAAAGGAGGGAGAAGATGATGATTAAATGAAGGAGGAGGAGGAAATAAGACGACGAGAGAAGAAAGAGTTAATGATAAAAGATGGAATAAGAGAGGAGGGAAGAAAGGGGAATCAACTCAAGAGAAAGAATTGAGGATGATGGGTTAACCAACTCCTTGCAGGAGTCCCCACAGATAAGAAATGAGGTTTCCCACCAGCAAATGACAGTCCAAGAACCTCTTCAAGAATCAACCCAGGAGGATAGTGGTCCCCCCAAATCCAAATAGTCAGCCCAGGTCTAATTGGGTTTTGGGATAGAGGAACAGAAGTCAGGATATAAGAGACAGAGAATCCAGGTGGGATGTTACTAGAACAAATTATTCAGCTAGAATCCCCAAAGGTCAATCTAAATACCTTTGCTTTTGGGGATGACCTCCCCATGGAAAAAAGGAAGGGAAAGGGAAAAAAACCCAAAAAGGATAGTAGTGGAGACACCCGACTGGTGTTTGGGCCCATCCCAGGAGTCTTTCAGATCACCCCAGTGGGATCCAGTATAGGCGGCTCCGGGGATAGGGAAAAAATGGAGACAAGTTGGGGTGACAGTGAGGAAAATATCCAAGAGAATCCCCAGGATTCAAAGTCAGGCTTAGGTCACACAGCCCCCGTCCCCTTTAGGGTAACAGACAAAACTATTAACATGGGCTGGTCAGTATGATTGAGGAGGCCGCGGGGGTGGAGGGAGGTAAGAATGACGAAGAAGCAAACAATGCGATGACTGTGGGGGAGAATGCGGGGTTGAACGTTGGGGAGAATGTGGAGATGAATAATGGGGGGTGTGGGGGATTGAATGAAGAAGAGAATAAGGGGGTGAATGCGGAAATGTCTGAAAAAACAAATGTAAGGGTAAATCACACTGTAACATATAAGGGGGGAGGCGCTGCCCGCCACCCCCTCCTGCCACACCATTCCCTCCGCCTAAGGTACAGCGGGAAGGAGTTATGCTACAGTTTGTGGCCGGGAGGAAGAGTTCTAGTTGCTGCCATCCGTTACAGGATGAAGAAAATCAGTCGTCGCGTTTTGAGAGCCCTAAAGAACGTGAGGATCGGTCACTTATAGAGGAGGGAGATCCCAAGTCCTTTTGATGGAGATATGGGCTCTCCGCCTCCGAAGCAAAGACAGACAGGGGGAAGCCACCCCCTCCTACAGCCAGACAGGGAGTACCCAGGAGGAATTGGTCCTCTCAGATGATCGGCAGTGACGCTAGTCCCCCTAGGCAGGGTGATGTACTCCTTTTGGGATGGAGTTCAGGGCTATGACATCCCTTTGCTCTGATCCACCCTTCTGGTCCCCGATATACGACCATTAGCTTCGTGCGCCGAGGGTCTAGAACCTTTTGGTCCTCCGTCCACGAGGTTAAGAAGTATTCCGTCCGAGTGCAAGGATTTTGAGGCCCAGCAATTTTCCCGCCAAAATCAAGTTAAGAAAGTGACCGTCTGAACCAGTAACGAGTCTCTCTCTTACGGTTGAACATCGAAACCTGGCTAAGTGGTAGCGGGCGAGGTCACACAAATTCCCAACTAAGATCAGGATAGCATGGCATCTGTCAGGGGGCCCGGGACTTTTATGTCAACTCAAATCACAGGTAACACCGTCACCCATATCCCATCCTCCGCTTTCTTGGAAAGACCGAATCCTTGTCCATCTAGCCAGGGGCAAGCCGAAGTTCTGCCACATGGTGTGGCGACCACCACAATTTAGTGCGCAATGTAATGCGCAGGTGTGCGCAATTGTGGGGGGATAGTCACCAGCCCATGCATGTGGAGGATTGTCGCTGCAACTTGTGTTGGTGACCTTCGTCACCCCTTCCGGCTTTGCCCTCGTTCTTTCACCAACCTGATTCCTCTATGCAGTAGGAAGTAGAAGCGATGGCCAGGGACATTGGGAGGGAAGGCGGTGAAGTAAACAAAAGGCAATGGTGAAAGAGCATGGCCAATATAAAGTGAACAAATCGACAGCACAGCTAGGCTATGAGGCCCGCAGAAGGGTAAGGGAGCCCCCATGGAACCCATGCCGGGGTTCCCTGATTCTTTAACCCGAAGCGGCCTCCCGCCGAACAATCTAGGCCACTGAGAGAGTGATGTGAGGAGAGACCAGGAGGATAGAGAAGTAGGAGAGGCCGCTCTCGCCAGCAGCGTTCTGATCACTCAGAGAGTGTGGAGTGAAAGGGAGAGAGCCGTCCCACGCAACGGGGTGCAAAAAAGGGAAGGAAGGGAGAGCAGGTGCCGCAACCTCATTGGAGTGGATCACTCCATTCCTTAACCCTGAGTAGCCAGTGCCGTGCAAAGGAAGGCAGGGTAAAACCCCCCTCTGACCGAAACCTCCAATAGGTATCACGTGTTTGGAAACCTTTCCCCTTCTTCAGGGGAGGAGGAAGAAGAGGATGAGGTGCCGAAAAGGCAGAGAGTGCCTCCGGATGGCGCTGTGGTGCTCCAAGACTCTAAAAATCCGAAAAGGATCTAGAAAGATAGAGATAGAGGTGGGTGGTGGTGGTGTAAAAGAATGGGTGATGGTGGAAATAATGTAGATAAGGGTATGGTAGAGATGGATGCTCTCCGTCATCGAAGAGACTAAAACCCGTCTCTGATGAGAGACTGACGGAGCATCGTAACAATGAAGCTGTCGACTCGATCATCAATGATGGCGGCAACCGATTCCGATACACGCAGCCAGTATTAATGTGGCCAGCGTAAATCTTAATGTGCATATATAACGGCATTTGATTTTTCACCGTATTGAAGCTGAATGTTTTGTTCTTCTTGCAAGAGACCAGATTGACAGACAGCAGATATGAGGAAGCGAGAAGGAATGCGTAGCAGGGCCTTCTTACCTGGTCTCTTGCTGCCAGCCATATTCTGGGGTGGCGTTCTTTTTACCGCCGCGTTGAATGCAGACGGGTTATCGACTCGAAATGGGAGGTGTCTGATCTTAGAATGTCCTCGTGAAGGGACAAGGAGCTCAGGAGCTCATAAACATCTATGCCCCCAGATTGCTTGGGAGAGGAAAGTCTCTTATGAGGATTAAGCCTTTCCTTTTTACGAGCGGCAAGTCATCTTTGGCGAGATTTCATCACCGTCACGAATCTCATGAAGGGAAGTGCCATAGGTGGCTCATGATGGCGTCGCACTGAATAAATAGTTAGTGAGGCTCGTCGGGAGGAAGTCCCACCAGGCACACCCAGACCACAGAGTTCACCTATTATAAAAAAAGAGTAGTGAGATAGGTCTAGATAGATAGGTTTTTATTTAAAGAGAAGCTGTCTCGTCACCATATCGTGTAGAGGTAGAGTCTCCGATACTGTATGATTTTATTTTCTTTGAATGTTGCAAGAGCCTCCCCATGGAAAGGTTATTGGAAGCTTAATTCGTCACTCCTGGAAGAGAAAGATTAGACAACATTTGAGATTTCCCTGCAGAGTCAATTTCTTTAATGGACTTATGCTAGTAGTAAGTCAAGTGGTGGGAATATTAAAGAAAAGGGCAAGCAGGGTTCTTCCTGCCAGACCGTCTAACTCAGAAGCTTGAACAGGTACCGCCTGTAACAGAGCCTGAGGAGAAAACTCGAACATTTAATGCTCGACTGGAGGTGACGAGATGAGATCTCCAATTAAAACCTTGCTCAAGGATGTCAGTTATGACAGGCACCGCATCTTAGTTTTGAGAGGGAATTTGGCAGGTACGCTCCCCTACCCTTACAAGAACTGGCAGAATTCGTAGTACATAAATAGTTACGGCTAAAGATATACAGGAGTATCTGAGGAAGTCCAGTTCAGAATTCTTGAAATCGTTAGGTATCTTACACTCATCTCTTGGGCAAGAGAAAGTAAATCGAGACAAAAGTTCACTTTTTTTTTTTTTTTTTTCTGGCTATAAGTATTCCCGAGCCTGGAGTAAGCCTCTCTTTTGAGGATTTGACAGCATGATCCAGATAGGAGAAGTAGAGTGGCTATTGGACGTGCTTAGCCTCTCAAGAAGTCCCCGGTCGGATGTTTAACATCTAGTTTACAAGACCTTTTAAGACATCTGTTTCTCCTCTTGACCGAAGTCATAAACAGTCTTATCCTCCGTACTCTCCCAGGTCTATGAGACGGTCAGCTCTAATCATACTGTCAAAGGGTAAGGATCCTTCCCGCTTTGGAGACTGGGCGTCCCATAGCGCTAACCATGTGGACAGAAAGATCCTGGCCGAAAAGTGCTTTTTATAGGCTATAAAATTTGCCTCAGTGCTTCTTTCTCCGCCCAGCACTGTCTTCCCCGGTCGTAGCACCATTAAGTGCGTCCTTGGTGTCAGGAGGCTGTGAGCGGACAGGGCAGCCATTGGAAGGGTTCACACTGTCCCTGATCTGCAAAAGCTTTTGATCGAGTCACACCATGAGTATCTCTGGTACACTCCTGAGGATATGGGGGTGGGTGGGGGGTGGGGGGGGGGGGGGGAGGGGGGTCCTGCCGGGGGTTCGCAAATTGGTCTAAAACACTGTATAAAGGCTGATGAGCTTTCACTTTGAACGGTTGATTGGTCGCCTTTCGAGGTGGGTCCGATGTACTCAGGCGGTCCTCTGAGCCCCTGCTATACGCGTATGCGATCGTACCCCTTCCTTCAGAAGGCTAGATGGTGGACGTTGTGGGATGAGGGATGGGCCTGCGGCCTCGGCTGCTCTCCTTGAGGTTCGTGGCCTATCTGACGACATCACTCTGATTGTTTCTTCCTCGAGGAGGCAATTGGGTATGCGGAAAGTAGAAAGTTACTCGGAGACATCTGTCCAAGATCAATCGGGAAAATTGCCGAAAGTCTTTGGTTGGGAACAAAACCAACTTGGACCTTCCGACTCCTTCCTGTGCCCCAGTGCGACAATATAAATACTGGGCATTGAATTCGGCCAGGTGATTACCCAAAAAAACTGTACGCACAGCTAAACAATGCCGCTCGAAATGGATCATGGAAAGGGTGGTCTTTACCCCTTAGAAGAGTGGACTTGATCAAAACATTTTCTGCTCCCGTTATTCATCTATGGGCAGTGTGTGCATTTTTCCAGGGTTTTTCTGGGCACGGATCTATATCTGTTTCAAAAGTTGTGGGAAACAGACTTAACCTGATAAAAAGGGAGGTGAATACCGTACGTAAGATTAGGGTTAGGTAATGGTTATCCCAGTGTATTTCTTTACAAATACATTTATTAAGATCACATACCTCCCTTTGGGACTAGGCTCTCCCTCTGTGGGTAGCCTCCGCCGGGAGTGGTTTCAGTTCCACATCCAGGAATGGGAGCAGAGGTCGTGTGGACTTCCGCGCGTCAGGACAATACTCATCCGGCTTATCGTTGCACTGACCCAATCTACCATCCGGCCGATGGTTCTGGAATGACGGAGATAAGACTCTGAACCATAAACCCTGGATGAAGGGTGTTTTCTACCCATATTCAAGACTCCGTTGGTCCTCAAAGATTGCCCATGTCAGTATCTGAGGTAGGGTTACATTTATTGAATCAGCGAGGATCCGCAGAAAATTGTGATACGACCTGCGCTGCTTCCATGTATGCTGCATGTCAGACAATGTGACGTTTTTGACTCGCGAGACAGCAATTGCACTCGGGAGGAATGTGGTGCATCTGGAAAGCATGGAACACTTCCTCCCCCATTGCCCTACAATGCAGAGGTGTAACAAAGGTGGGTGCTTCCATAGGTTGCCAGGTTTGCAGGCCTCTCCTATGCGGATGTGGGTAAAATGGAAATTAAAAAACCCCTGGTGGTAGGACCCGTACACTTTATTTATAATTATTCAGTGTCAGTATCACACTTGGTGCGCACGGTGGTTAGTGGCGACGCGACAGAGGAAAATCTTCCCGAGGAAACGGTGGTTAGGCACATTTTGGTTGATCTGGTGAAGGTACGTTCTGTGGAGTTTGAGAGGTTGGGGTCAGTAAAGGCATCGACCCTTTGGAGGGGTTGTCCTTCAGGGTTTCCCTGAATTTTTTGGGGGCCTCTACTATCCCGGTGGTGGGCTAATGCTTCACTTAGAATTTTTGTTTTGTTTTCATAGTTGACGGTGAAAGGGCTTACAGAGACAACCGGAGCCTTCAAGGGGATTGGGTGGGAAAGTAAGGATTGTATTTAGGTTGTATGGGAAACCTGGATATAAGTTTTGTGTTTAGGGTAGGGGCAATAAGGGTTTTTGGGTTTACAGAAAGAGAAAAAAGAAGGAAAAAAAAAAAAGGGGAGTATAGATATTTGGGTGGTGGTTTTAAAAGGGGGGGGGGAAAAGGGAAATGAGTCTGGCCCCATCAGGGGGAAACTGAAAAAGACTTTGGGCCCTTTGGGGAAACCCGAACTCGGGGGTAAAGGCGGTGGCACTTTGGGGACGGGGGAAGGGGGTAAAATTTTACAGGAGAAAAGGGGTAATTTTAAATATGTATGATATATTTTATATTTATAAAAAAAAAATAAAAAAAAAAAAACAAAAAAAAAAAAAAATAAAATTAATAATAATAATAAAATAATAATAATAATAAAAAAAAAAAAAAAAAAAAAAAAAAGGGGGTATTAAAATAGGTTGGGTGAGGGTTTTATAAGGGGGGGGGAAAATGATTTCCTGGCCCCACTTTTTCATAAAAACCTTTTGGGAACCAAAACCAAAAGGGAAAAGGGGAACTGGGGGGTTTGGGGAGGGGTAAAATATAGTGGAAGGGTATGGTTATATTGGATATTTGAGTGTATATAGGGTAAAATAGGGTATATATTTATAGGGGGAAACATTTGGGATTAGGTTTTGGGATGAATGGTATGGATGGGACGGGACCAGCCCGGGGGTCATAATAATTTTCTTCCCCAAAATTTTAAATTTTAAGGAAAAAAGGGTTGTATGTTTTTATATCCCAAAAAAAGAGTATCACTAAAATACAGGAGATCCCCGGGTTATACCAGCAAAGCTCCCTATCACTATAAAGGAGGGGGCCCAGGTTATAGCAGCATGTCCATACACTAAATACAGGGGGGGTCCCCCCATTATACCCGCATAAGCCCTATACTATAAAAGGGGATCCCCAGTTATACCAACCCTGCTCCATAAAAACACAAAAATACAAAGGGGTTTCCCCAAGTTTTAATATAACCCGGAAACCCTTTTCCCTTTCCCCTTATAAAACAGGGATTTCCCCCGGTTATTGCAGCATGCCCCCCCTATCATTATACTGCAGATATGACCATGCCATCCAGTGGACTGTTCAGAGCAGCCATTCGTTTCTATGTGATGAGGCTTCTTCTATTATACGGTAATTTTTTCTCACCGCAGGAAGGATTCATTTTTTATTCAATTACTCTCCGATCCTGCAGGTCCAGATGTTCCCCGCTCCCCATTATTCGGGATGAATACGGCGCAGGATCTCTATACATAATTAATTTTCGTTAAACACCTTGGTATAAAAGTGGGAAATTTCGTTTGTTTGCGGCTTGGGAATGAATGTGCAATTTTATTAAAACGGTTTTAAAAGCGGGGTTTTTGTTAGTTCTTATTGCTCCCGGGGGATCCTTATAGGGAAACAGAATCGGAGATCACAGTAATTAAGAGCTTTGAATCTTCCATTATTTACATCTTCTTCCCTTTGTGTTTCTTTATTTCTCTCCTGATTTTGTTGCGTTTTGTTTCATCGCTTTGATTAATGAGCGTTTGACGTACGATCGTCTTATAACATCTCAGCTTGGACTTTACCGAGACGTGTTAGGAGCTGTGGATGGTGAACGCCTTGAAGTCTCTGCAGCCCGCGCCCCTCACTCAGGATCATCTGCCACAGGGGGGAGGTTTTATTCCCATTGAATTAGCATTGATATTATATATGATAACATGGAAACAATGTTGCAGCTTTATTTACATGCTTACAACTTTCTTCTTTGGGCCCTGCATAACATTCGTATTTGGGTTGTGTATGACGGATTTATTTGAGCACTGAGGACAACATACTGTATATGAAGGAAGGCGCTTCAAAGTGAATTGTCGAGTCTCATTTTCAGTGTATAATGCGCCTGAATGAATGTATGTGTTTTTTTGTAAATTCATAAATGGCGTCTAAATTTCCCGCCCCCTCGCCTGTGTGTTTGGCGCATTACAGAACTTAGGCGCATTAGTAATGCCCCAAACATGTATAAAGGCCATAGTAATATTTGGTATAGAAAGAAATAAAACTCACCACTTACAGCCTGAAGCAGCCTGCGGCCTACAAGACTGATTGGCCGGGCAGGGAGCAGATGGCATCCTGAGGACAAACCAACAGTTAATTAAGAGCGTCTTTCTGCTACGTAAGAAGACATTGGTATTATATGGTAACTGGGGGGCCTATCCCCCTTTTTGCAGTGCCAAGGAGCTTCGAGTTACGCCTCTGCTCATGGGGTCCTTGGTCAACTGCCTATTGTGGCCAGTGGATGAGGCAGCCATTAGCTGGGGGTGTAATCAAGGCCCCCATGACCGCCATGTTTGTACATCTGCAATAAAGAGACTAAGGGAGACATATTTGATAATACACGGGGCAAAGTGCATTTTCTCATCTATTTTTCAGTGTATAATGCGCCTGAATGTATGAAAGTGGTCTAAAGTCCCCCCCCCCTCGCCAGTATTTTTGAAGCATTATGGAACTTAGTTGCATTAGTAATGCCCCAAACATGTATAAAGGCCACAGATTGGCTGGAAATAAGAGAAGTCATTAGAATAGCATGTCAGTGATAGAAACTATGGGAGTGATCCTGCTTGGAGGACCACAGGTCCCAGCAATACCTGTGCTGTGCCGGCTCCTGCTGTATGTAGAATAAAGGGTGAGAGCAGCAAAAATACATTTCACATTTAAGAGGGTAAAAATGAATCAATTAATTAATTTAACAGGTTATTACCTTATATGTGTATTTTTTGTTTGTTTGTAATGTAGTCACAATATTTTTTTATTAAATATTTATTTTTATTTTATTAATTTTTCTCCATAAATTTTCTGTTTTTTGTTTATATTAATCAAATTAGGGGATTCATTTTGTACACTCTATTTTACACTTATATTGTATCAGCAGACTCCTGTATACTCCTGTATGATAATACATCACACCCTGGGAGACATGTATGGAACTCAGCAAATTGAAGTGTATTTTCTCATCTATTTTCAGTGTATGATGGTCCTGAATGTATGAAAGTGTTTTTTGTGCTTATAAATGGCGTCTAAAGTTCCCGCCCGTTCACCTGTCTATTTGGTGCATTATGGAACTTAGGCGCATAAGTAATGCCCCAAACATGTATAAAGGCCATAGATAGGCTGGAAATAAGAGAAGTCATTAGAATAGCATGTCAGGGAATAGAAACTATGGGACTGATCCTGCTTGGAGGACCACAGGTCCCAGCAATACCTGTGCTGTGCCGGCTCTCGCTGTATGTAGAAAAATGGGTGAGAGCACCAAAAATACATTTCACATTTAATGCAGTAAAAATTAAAAATTGTAACATCTGAGCAACATCGTCAAGGGCTTATTTTGTGTAAAATTAGTTTTAGATTCTATTAAATTTAAATCCATATTATAGGAGATATTTAAATATTTTTGTGATATTATATATTTTTATATTAATTTTATATGATAACATTTTAATTACATTTAAATAATTAAATTTTCTAAAGTTTGATAACTATCAGAAATTACTTTTTATCATTGTACTGGTTAAAATAAGGGACATTTTTTGCCCTAATGGCAAATCTAGCTCCACTGCGACTCCTCAGGTTATGTTGACACGGGGTAATTTTGACACGCATTTGCATTTTAATATGAGCGAGATGCGCGGCGAAATTACGGTAATCCATAGCTCTCATAGAGAACTATGGAATACACCTCCTCTCCCCGCTCATACAATAAGATCCTATTGTACACGCGAGGAGATAAGTGTCATGTCAATTATTCATGGCGAATACGTGCCGCGAGTAATGAATGTCAATGGGGCCGGCGGGCTGCCTCCCCCCACCCCCGCCGCGGGAGTACACAAGTGTCAGCGCGAGTTCCCGACATACACGATGTACTGCGACGCGTACTGTACACGCCGCAGTACATCGTGTGAACATACCCTCAGGCTCAGCCGGAAGTGATGATGGAGCAGGAGCACTGGGCTGGAAACAGGAAAATGAACTCATTGAAACCTAATAGTACAAACCCTAAACCCAGTTTAAGGTCAGGGTGATAGTAATGAGAGGTGTTTATTGTGAACATTATGAAAAGTCAACCTGATTCGAAGCATTTGGATTCTATGTCAAATTTGACTCTTGAAGAACAACACTAAGGGCCATATGTATGAAACCGTTTAGGTCTAAAACTCACTCTTTTGCCCATAGTAACCTATGGGCAAAAGAGTGAGTTTTAGACCTAAACGGTTTCATACATGTGGCCCTAGTAGTTATAGACCACTTGGCATTGGAGTGGCCTGTCATCTACACTAGAGTCTTGTCCACATGGGTTGGTCTTCTACTAGATATCATAGAGTATTTGCAGTTGTCAGGCTAAGCAATTGCTTTGGCTAGAAGAGATCTTGTCCAACCAGAATAGTTATTGTATATTCATTTTTTACTATATACATGGGAGAAATGAAAGTCATACAAGCTTTTGGGACTAAGAGACCAGGATGTATTTATGGTTAATAATTCAGAATCCTGAATTCTGCACAAACAGAACGAGTCACTGAGCGGCCAAGTCCAGCGTAATTCATGGCACTGAAAAAGAGACTTGAAATCAATGAGATTGTACCAAGTAACATTGTGTCTCATATAAATAAGACTATAAACTTAGCAGAATGATAATATAGTCCATTGACTCAATACATTTGATTCCTTACTACCCAACATGACAAAAAAGTGTCTCGGATTCAAGGTTCCCTGTCCTGGGACACCACATGTCCGTCATACATTCACCAGACTTGATTCCTGGCTGTAGCAATTGCTGGAGAAAGACAAGTTGCTGATGGGAGTCAAGTGGTGCAAGGCCAAAGAGGAGATATGTGTCGTATTTTAGGGCTTTGCTGACCTTCATTGACTACATATATTTGAATTGGCAATGTTTGGGCACTGATACCACTTGGAAATAGGTTTGCTAAGTGACTGGCACAATATAGTTTGTTGGTTGAGGTGGGGGGCTGTTTCCTGAATTCTTAGGTTATATTGGGTCATACATATGCAAAATGCAATGTTTTGTGGTTCTGCTTTATTGCTGTAAAACTCAAGATTGGTCTCTCCTAATATGTAGTGATTAATGCATAAACTGGTTGAGGACCCACTGCACCAGCTAAAGGCCATTTGTGTTAGTTGAGGGCCCTTAGCTCCAGGTGCAGTCGTCCCATTGTACCAAATGAGTGTCCATTTAATTAGTGGAGGGCCCATTGCACTACTTAATAACTCTCTGCACTAGTTGAAAACCCATTGTGCCATTTCAGGGACCTTTGTGCTAATTGAGGTACAATTTTACCATTTGAGGGCACATTGTATCAGTGGAGGGTGCAATACACTAGATGAGAGCCCATTGTGCCAGTAGAGGGACCTTTACACTTGTTAAGGGCCCCAATGCACCAGTTGAGAACCCAGTGCACCATTTGAGAGCTCATTGTGCTAGTTAAGGGCCCATTGCACCAGTTAAGAGACCATTACAACAATTGAGGGACATTGCACCAGCCGAGGGACCATTGCACTGGTTAAGGCACCACTGCACTAGTTAAAGACCTATTTTGCCAGTTTAGGGACCTTTGCACTCGTTGAAGGCCCATTGTGCCAGTTGAGGGACCTTTGTGCTAATTGCGGTACCATTTTACCAGTTGAGGGCACACTGTATCAGTTAAGGTTGCAATACACTATATGAGAGCCCATTGTGCCAGTAGAGGGACCTTTAGACTAGTTAAGGGTCCCAATGCACCAGTTGAGAACCCAATGCATCATTTGAGAGCACATTGTGACCGTTGAGAGACCACTGCAACAGTTAAGGGCCCATTGCACCAGTTGAGGGGCCATTACTCAGGGCATACAGTCACATGAGGCTCACCTTCTCATAAGGACTTTGAAATTGCAACATATTTCTAAGACGTCATGGTGAACATTGTGAAGATGGTGATGTAGAAGCAGCCTTCACACAATTTAGATGGATGCCTCGCTGCCGTCACGCTCTTTCCCCTCCTTCTCCCTCTATACTGGGACTGTTCTTGTTCTAGGACATCATATTATTTCCCCCTAAAATGAATGACTATTGTGCTCACCACCTCCTTGGGCACCCGGTTTGCTGGTTAGTATTTGGCTCGTGTTATGGAGTTTTTTTTCCAAATGACACGGGGTTGCCTCAACCTCCTCTGCAAAGAAGTAAGTGGCATTTTTCTTACCACTCGCACACCCGTCTGTACTGAAATGCATTGTTTACTCAGTGATCGCTCCGGTGTTTCCTCTCACCTTCCTATAGTAACCTGCATGAGAAAATAATTGTCTGTCAGCACTTGTCAATTATTTTTACGTTGATAGAAACACGGCCCTTTTGACTTTGCAGGTTTTATGTAGTGGAGAAGCTGTTGGCAGCATTATTAGGAGTCGGCAGGTCAAGTTCCCGTATCCTGAAGGCAGGAGGCTGCAAGTGTACAGCAGGGCCCCTGTCATTTGTCTTGGTGACTGAAAAAAGCATTTTGGTGCGGTGTTAGGTACTGAAAAATAAGGCTGGTTCCTGTTTTAGTTTTTTTTTGTTGTTTTTTCTTTAAAATTCCTAAATTTTTTGGTCTACATGCCCGTATGTATGACCGCAGAAGAAGGGGCCGGGGAAAGGTGGTGCCTGGCCAGACTTGTGGGATTGGGTCTACACTGCCTTGTATGTATGACCTGCAGAAGAGCAGACCAGGTAAAGGGGGTTGGGCCTGAGCCCGACTTGTGGTATTAGCCTAACGCCCCGTATGTATGAACTGAAGAAAAACAGCCGACCAGGGAAAAGTGGTGCCCGAGAGACTTTTGGTATTTGGCTTTTCACTGCCCTTATTAGACCTGAAAGACACCCCCAAAAGGGAAAGGGGGTGCCCCCAAACCAGACTTTTGGGATGGTTACAGCCCCTTTTGTATACCGCAGGAAAAAAAAAAGCAAAGCCAGGGTAAAGTGGTGCCTACCCGACTTGTGGTATTGGCTCTACATGCCCTGTATGTATGACCTGCGAAGACGACCGGGAAAGGGGGGTGCCTAGCCAGTTGTATTATTGGCCCCCTAATTTTCCCTTTTGTATGACCCGCGAAAAAAACAGGCAGACTAGGGAAAAATGGTGCCGCCCGTTTTGGTATTGGCTTACAATCCCCCGTATTATCCTGCAGAAGAACAGCCAGGGTAAAGGTGGTGCCGGACCAGACTTGTGTATTTGGGTCTAAACTGCCCGTATTTTGACCCCCAAAAAACACCCAACCGGTAAAGGTGGGGCCCCAGCCAGACTTTTTGGTATTGGCTCTACACTGCCCTGTATGTAGAAATGCAGAAGAAACCCCGACCCAGGGGAAAGGTGGTTTCCTAGCCGACTTGTGGTATTGGCTTACACTGCCCTGTATTTACCTCAGAAAACAACAGGTAAAGGTGGTGCCTAGCCAGCTTGTGGTATTGGCTCTACACTGCCTGTATGTATGACCTGCAAAGAACAGAACCAGGGGAAATGGTGCCGGGGCCAGTTTGGTTTGGCTCTACCTGTCCTGTTGTATACCTGCAAAAGAACACCAGACCGGGTAAAGGTGGTTTTTCCCGAGCCAACTTGGGGTTTGGCTTACCTTTCCCCGTATGTATGCCCGCAGAAGAACACCAGCCAGGTAAAGGTGGTGGCCTGGGAATTTGGTATTGGGGTCTAACGCCCGGGTTTTGGGCCCGCGAAGAACAGACGGGGGAAAGGGGGGTTGCCGAGCCAGAATTTTGGTTTGGCTCTACACTGCCCTTATGATGACTGCAAAAAAGCCAGACCAGGGAAAGGGGTGCCCGAGCCAGACTTTTTGGTATTGCTCTCATGCCTGTATGTTGACCTGCAAAGAAAACAGACCCGGTAAAGGTGGTGCCTGAGCCAGATTTTTGGTATTGGGTTACCTGCCCCGATGTTGGGCCTGCAGAAGAAAACCCAGACCAGGGTAAAGGTGGGCCCGAGCCCGACTTGTGGGTATTGGCCTACCTTTTCCGTAGTATGAATGCGAAGAACGACCAGGTTTTAAAGGGGGGCCTGAGCCCGTTTGGTATTGGCTCTACCTGCCTTATGTATGACCTGCAGAAGAACCCCCCGGGAAAGGTGGTGCCTGAGCCAGATTGTGTATTGGCTCTACACTGCCCTTTTTGAACGCAGAAAACAGCCAGGGCCCGGGTAAAAGGGGTGG
>JAODAL010055587.1:0-23853 GCA_025379985.1 Phyllomedusa bahiana
AAAACTGTCAAGATTGCAGAATTCCTTTCACCTGCCTCCACTCTCTGTAGCTCAACACCCCGAGGTCCGCACCACTGCTCGTGAGGCCATGCAACACTTCATACTGCATAATGGCATTACAATGCTGCCACAATCGCTGGATCATGTGGAGGGTGGAATTCCAGCTTGTTGCCATTTCAACAATGAGACGGTTGACCGGGAGGCCCAGATCACTCTGCAACGCTGCCAGTCATGCCGAAGCAGGATGCGAACGCTGGAAGTGTGAGCCTTCCTCAGCAGTTAAGACCCGGGTAGCGCTTGAGAAATTTCTGCACAACCAGGCTAAGGACGTGTGCCAGGCAAGGGATGTGCGTAAGTCTACCAATATAAAGGGAAGCAAAGAGATTTTTCCCATTGTCGCACACCACATTGCCTGGTGCCAGGTACTTAGCACCCAGCCACTGGTCAGTCTGAGTGCACAGAGCCATTCACAGCTCTAGACCTGTGTATTGACGGTCTCCAAGACAGATTAATTTCAGAATGGCCTGGTTTCTCTTGGCACGTGATGCTACCCGTCGTGGTTGGGGAAGAGTGTCCGCAAAGACCCATTATCCCCAGAGGCACTGTCATCCACCAACTCACCCAGTGAGCAGTCAGTGAGATGTAATGCCCATGACCGTGCTTACTAGTCCATGTGTCTGTACTGTAGTGAGATGGACTTTGGTGGACACAGATGCAGCCAATGTGCTGGAGATCTTCTCTGCAACATGTCTGGGACTGGGTATGGTGCTTGCCAATGCTGATCCGGCACATTGGCAGCAGAGGACCACTTGGGCTTGGAAGTGGCAGAGGCAGAAGATGTCACGGTGGTTGGAAGCCCAGGACCTGTGTGACCTTTTTTCTCCAAGTGATTCTTCCACAGCAATTCACAGCTTCCACAGCTTTACATGCATGTGCCTGTTCATGCTGGCGGTGGTTAAATTCTTTAGATTCTTTCCTCTACTGACACATTGAAAACAAAGCCAACATATGACGTTAGTCGAGGAATCAAAGGTTTGATTGAAAAAGGCCCAGGCTTCACACGTAGAGATGAGCGATTTAATCGAGAAAAAGTGAAATTGCGCCGATATTCACATCTATCAAGTTCTCAATTCGATTTGATCTTTACCCTTAAAATCTTCTCAACAATCATGATCGCGGATTCAGATCGCGCCATTTTTGCAGCTTCCTGTACTTTTGGCGGCCAGCCAATCAGCGTAGAACACAGTGATGGGTCAAGAATGTCACCAATGGGGGGTGTAGGGATCTCATTGGCTGCTAAAATCACATGACCTTGTTTTATCTATTTCAGGGCATTTCCTGCTCGCCGCCATTAGCTTCCAGACTGTGAACAGAACAGATTGCTGTCTCTCTGCTTAGCTTTTTTAAAAGCTGACAAACACTATTTCCCAGCGTTTTCACCACGGAAAAGCTGCTAAATAGATTAGTTAGGTTAGAGTATAGCAAGATTAGGCAATTCTAGACAGTATTAATCAGATATTTGGCTACAGCTGCATTGCCCTAAACTTCCTCGGTTCAATTTCTGAGGGGGGTGCTTGGTTTGAGGGGCAGCTTCTGCATTAGACAACTACGTTAATCTCTCATATCAAATCCCTGTGAGATAGCAGCATATTTGATTTCTGCATTGCCCTGAACTTCCCGGCAGCAGTTTCTGAGGAGGGGGGGCCGCATGGTTGTGGGGGGAACTTCTGCACCAGGCACAGCTACGTTAATCTCTCGTAACAAATCACTGTACTATACAGTTTAATTCTGGAAAATGTCATTCCTTGGCCAAAACGGCTGTGCTGCAGTGTAATATCAACAGTGAGTGTACAGGACACTTAAGAAATCAGCCCTAAACCGAAATAGCTTTGATACACAGCTTTTTGGCAGAAAAAGGGAGGGGGGGGGGAGTGGCGGCCACTCTTCCATTTCCAAGATATTCCTA
Source organism: Phyllomedusa bahiana (assembly GCA_025379985.1). Taxonomy (NCBI): domain Eukaryota; kingdom Metazoa; phylum Chordata; class Amphibia; order Anura; family Hylidae; genus Phyllomedusa; species Phyllomedusa bahiana. The sequence continues at coordinate 1,967 of JAODAL010055587.1, forward strand.
TTCCCATATATTTCTAATCCTTGATATTTTCGCATAAGACCAAATTTATTAGTAATTCAGTAGAAAAAAGTCAAATTATAGTCCCACTTGGCATTACTAAAATACAAAGACTGAAGCAAGAACACTGTCGATTGGTTGTCAGAGTTGTTACTCAACACCTAATTTCATAGATATTTCGTAGAAAAACATTACTATTTCTACCCCTTGTTGTCAGTCATCAGAAAAGACCACATTTCTTAGATAATCCGTAGAAAAATATTCCATTTGTACTCCTGGTTGTCAGTTATGGGAAAAGACCACATTTCAGATATATTTCATAGAAAACATTTCTATTTCTACTGCTGGTTGTCAGAAAGGACCACATTTCTTTGATAATCTGCAGAAAATTATTCTATTTGTACTCCTGGTTGTCAGTTGTGGGAAAAGACCACATATCAGAGATATTCTGTATAAAAAAAGTTTATTGCTAGTCCTACTTGGCTGTTGTATATTACAAGGCCTGAAGACTGTTTCAGTGTTACAGTTACTCTATACGACAGCATTTCACAGTTTTTAGATTGAATCAATTCTGTTTCTAATCCTAGTTGCCAGTAAGAAATTATAGGGATTTAAGAACATTTTTGATTTGCTGTCTTTGCAGTACAGTTCTTCAATAAGAGACTGAACAAATCTGCTAGTTCTTTTTTAATATTTATCTTTCTGAACATGGACCAAAGTAGAGGTGATAAGCAAGCAAGGAGGGGGATAAGACGTGGAGCTCGAGATACGAGACAAGGCACTCCTTTCAGTGCTCCGGAAAACACGCAAGTGTGCACATCGTCAGTTGCAGGACCGTCAGGCCTGTCATCGCTCGATCGGTTACCTGTGAATCTCAGTAATGAAGTGTTGTCCATCTGTTCTTCAGTGGTTAACGCAACCTGCATCCAGCAGTTTTCCCTCCTTGTCCTCTCAGTCACGGCCACAAATGTCGTCATCATCATTGTCAACATCAGTCCAACCTGAAGCAAACGCAGCCCAAATGTTAACAGACATGTACAGACCACTGTGGATAATCCATGTTCTGAATAGCTCTTTGATGACACAATGCGGTTGGGGTCAGAAAGCATTTCAAAAGATCAAGAGGCCAAAAAGGATGATTTTGTCTGCTTTGATGCCCTAGCCAGCCACGTGTCAGAAAAAATCTCCAGCGCGTTGGCTGCCTCTGTGTCCAGCAAAGTCCATCTGATCATAGACTGAAATGCCTTCTTACCCCAACCGCATTGTGGCAACAAATAGCTCTTCGGAATATGGATTAACTAGAGCGGTCTGTTTATTGGGTGACACTTGGCCTTCAGGTTGGACTGATGATAATGATGACATTTGTGCCCTTGACTGAGAGGAAGAGGAGGTAAAACTGCTAGATGAAGGGTGTGTTAACATCTGATCTTCAGTAATAAGACGCACAGGGAAACGACCAAGCAATGACACACCTGACGGTACTGCGAATGACGATTTTCTCTCTTGTGTGTTGTCCAGAGCACTGGAAGGAGCGTCTTGTCTCGTACCTCTAGTTCCATGTCCTATGCCCCTCCTTGCTTGCTTACCATGCTCCATGTTCAAAAATATAAATATTAAAAAGGACAAGATTTGTTCACAGTCTCTTATTGAAGAACTGGACTCCAAAGACTGCAAATCAACAGTGCTCTTAAAAGCCTATACTTTGCAATGGGCAAATAGGATTCTAAACAGAATTTTTTTGTACAATATCAATGAAATGGAATCGTATGAAAGAACCCCCACAGAAAATTTAAAGGGGTTTTCCGGGGGGAAACCCCTCCGCTCCTGGGGCCCGGGGGCCCGGGGCCCACCGTCCCCCCCCCCCCGGGCGCCCAAAAGGGGTCGGGGCCGTGGCCGGGGACAGGGGGGTTTTTCCGCCCCGGGGCCGGGGGGACTCACCCCTTCGCTCCTGTGCCTTTCCGGGGAACGCGCGTGCCCGTGTCCTAAGGCGCCCGCGCCGTTCTCGAGGTTTTAAAGGGGCCGGGCCCCCCGAAAAATTGGGGGCTAATTGCCGGGCGTTTTTCCCCTTCCCTTAAGGTCACTCCCACAATCCCCCCTTGCGGGCTATGTTCCCTCGGCCTTGCTAAACGTTTCCTAAATGTATTCTCCCCTCCGTGTACCACCCCCTTTTCTTGCTACGTTTTCGACTCCAAAAACCTTGCTCCCGGGCCCTGACCTTTTTCCCTTTCCCCCGGACTAAAATTTTTTGGAACTACGACTTTGTACCCGCGGGCCCCTGGGCCCCAAAGAAAGAAAAAAGTCGTCGGGGGGACGCCCTGGTAGCCCCCTTCCGCAGAAAAGTCCACCCCGTTTGGGGGGCGGGTTTGGGTGAAAACCCGGGGCTATTTAAAGATTCCTTTTCCCCGGGCGTGGTTACTATAACCCTTGGGGTTGGCCAGGGGGTCCACCCCCACCCTTTTAAGGTTGGGATCCACCATGGATCCCGCCAAGGTCCCCCTCCAAAAGTCAGCATCTCCAAAACTTTGTCACCCAACAGCCCAAAGAGTTGGGCACAACGGCCAGAAATTTGGGCCCGCTGTCCGCCAAAATTCCCAATTCCTGGCCTTTCCCCGCCAGCAACCTGCCTCTTCTCCCAGGGGTTCCATCCCCTTTCCCGGCCTCCCGTGGAAAAACTGTGGGCCGAAGCTTCGTTTTCCTCTACCCCCCAAATTTTAAAGGGGGAAACTCGAAGCTCTGCAGGGGCTTTATTCCAGTGCCCCATCCCTTTTGGACGGGGTCAGTTTCCCACTGAAAGGGCGAAGGTGGCGTTGGGTGGTGAAATGTTTACCCGGAAAAGGCCCCTTTGGCCTGGGGGGAACCCCCCTTTTGGGGCCCGGGAAAGCCCGTGACCGCAGAACCTACGGGTTTTCCTCCTAAAATTTCCGCGCTTTTTCCCGAGGGCCTGCACGACCCTTTCTTCCAGGGAGAAAAGCCAAATGCCCTTCCCCAAAGGGGACTCCTCCTAGGGGTTTAAGCGTCCCATTTTCCGAAACCCTGGCCTGGGAGCAGTCAGGGAACGACGCCGCCCTCTGGCCCCGTTCAAGAGGGTCTGTAAACAAAAAAAAGACGCACTTGGGCAAGAACCTTCCTTCTTTCTTTGTGCAAAACTTACCCATCGGGCACCAGGGGGGTTTTCGGTTCACGGGGGAAACAGCAGGAGCTCACCCAAAAGAGCGGGGCTCGGCACCCCCTCCCGTTACCTCGTTTGGGCCCCGTGCCCAAAGGGCCTCCGCTGCCTCCCACCCAGTTCCTACAAGGAACCCATGCAGGTGGCCCGGCCCATTTTGCGGGGGAGGAGCGGCCCCCGCCGTGGATGGAAAACCCTTGTCCCCCTACTGCCCGCCCGGGAAACCTTTTCCCCGTAGGAGTTGCCCGCAGCGCCCTCGCGGTCGGGAAAGCTCGCACCGGGGGGCTAGGAAGGCCCCCTAGGTCCCCCCTTCCAACTTTCCCCTCCCCAAAAAACGGGTTGTTCCGGTCCCAAGGTAAAAAGGTTTTTGGGGTTCTTCGTTCGGGGCCCTCTCCCTTCCTGGACTCCGGCCCCCCCCCCCCCCGGGGAACTTTATTCACGCCTCCCTGTGTCACGTTATCGCTTGCCAGTAACTCGCCTGGAAAAGCCGGGTTATCTCTTTCCATCAGTGGGGAGCTTTTTCAGGGGACCCCCTTTTCTTTTCATCCCCCCGGCCGGGGGACCCTCCGTTTTGGGGTCCTCCACACGGAGAAGTTTCCCCTTTTTCATGCCCGGGCCTTTGCGGGTTCTTCGGGGGATCCTTTTGGGGGCTGCCCGGGCTGAAACGTCACCCCCCCTTGATTTAAATTTTTTGGAAACAGGTGAAGTCCGCTTTGGGGGAAGGAGGGGCCGGGAATCTCTTTTTGGGGGCACCCCCCCCGGTTTTCCCTTTTCGCTCCCCCCCAGTCGTCTATAAAGGGCTTTGCAAGGCCCTGCGGGGAAGCCCAGGATTTTGGAGATGGTTCTCGGAGAAACAGGTGAAAGGCTCCCACCCCATCGGCCATTTGACTGCCCTATGCCCCTTTTCCCCGGGAAACCCAACCTCCCCCGGGTGGGGGCCCAACCCTCTGTCTGTGAAAAACCCCGGGCCCTTTGGGCCCTATACCCAAAGGAATTTGTCGAAGGGTTTTTTTACGCAAGCTTCCTCCCCCCCGGGGCGGGTTTTCTTCTTCGTCCAGAAAAAAGCGGTTCACTTCCCCCGTGTTTTGACTACAGGGGCAAAACAAACTCGGGGGAGAACCGCAACCCCTACCCCTGATTTTTCTAAAGCTTTTTGATCCCCTCGGGGGCCCCAAAGGGGCTTTACAAATTTAGACCTACGGGGTGCCTAAAACCCTAAATCAGAATACGTGGGGGGGTTTGAGTGGAAAAGGGCTTTAAAACCACAGGGGGGCATTTTGATTTTAAGTGATGCCGTTGGGGTTTTCAATCCCCCAGCCTTTTTTAAAGGATTCGTCAACGAGGTTTTTTCGGGGCCCTTGCTGTACACCTGCGTCTTTGGGTATACTTGGAGACCCCTAAATTTTTCCCCTGACACCCGACCCGGGGGTTACAAGTACCCGGTTTTTGCGACCCCCGGGCGGGGCAATCGATTGATCCCAACTGAGAAGGGTGGGTTTAAACCAGGCCCGGGCCTTTCCCTTTTCCTTGGGTACTTTTCCCGGGTCTGCGTTTGGACCCAGCTAAACTCCCCCCCCGACCCAGCAGTGGCCAGGGACCGGTCGGTCCCCCGGGCATTCAACCTTTTCCGGGAATCGCCAACTATCCCGGCAGTTCTTTCCCCCACTTCCTACGTGGGGGCTCCCAGGGGGTTCTCACCCGTAAGAATGCAAATCCGAGATGCGGGCCCCTCCGCCCCGGCCCGAAGAAGCATTCCCCATCTGAAACAGTTTTCTCCTCAGAAACCTTTTTTGGCCCGGGCCTGCCCCAAAAAGACCCTTCACCCTAAGGTGGATGCCTTTTCCCCGGGGGGCCCGGGGGTGTCCTCCCCCAAAAGGGGGCCCAAAAGGGCAAGCCCGCCCACATTGTTTTTTTTTTTTCCCCCAAAGTTTTACCCTTGGAAGGAACTTTTTAAAATTTAAACGCCTTTTAACCCCCCCTTTGGAGTCCCCCAAAGAAAAAAACTAAAAAGCCCCCCTTGAACCCCCCCCCGGGCCGGTGGTCTTGTTCTTCTCGCGTTTTGATTTCAAGTTTTACATTTCCGCCCGGGCCGAAAGGGAATATCAAGGGGGACCCCCTCTTCCCCGTGCTTTCTGAAATCCCCGGGGGGGGCCCGGGTCACGCACATCATAAGTCCAAAACGGCTGTTTTCATGGGGCCCCCTGTGGATTTTCCCGGAAAAACTTCCCCCGGGCAAAACCTACGTGCGCCCGCGCTCGGGAAAGGAGGTTCGGGGTTGGGGGCATAGCTTTCTTTTTGGCCGGCCACCCCGGCTTACGGAAACCCCTTTCCCTCATCTCGCGACACTATTGGGGGCCCAATCCTGCTCCAAGACGTCAAGGATTTTCGTTCTTTCCTGCACCCCTGTCCCCAAAAAAAGGGTTTCCCCCCCTTTAGGCCCCTGGTCTCTTAGTCCATTCCCATTCCCAGAGTCTCCGGCCCACACAAGGAAAGGCCCTTTTTTCACGGACCTTCCTCCTTTTTGGGAAAACTGGGCCCCCCCGGGGTGGTCACTAAACCGTTTTTCAAAAATTTTCCCATTTGCCCCGTTCCTGGTCCCCCTTTTGCTCCCAATTGGCGGATACTTTTTCCAAACCATTTTTTGTCTGCTTTGGTTTTTCCATCCCACACCCTTTTCCGACCGAGGCGTCCAATTTGTCTCTAAATTCGGGAAAGGGGTGCCCTGTGTTTTTTCCCGGGTTTCAAATCAAGCTAAAATTTCTTCTGCTATCAACCCCAAAAAAAGGGGGGTGGAGAGGGGGAAACCCGATCTTGGGGGGTATCAAGGCACTTTGTGTCCGGACGACCCGGACAATGGGGCCCATTTTCTGCCTTGGGCCGAGTTCTATAATTTTCGGGACCCCTTCCCACTCAACGGGGCCCTTCCCTTTCCTGGGGGTCTATGGGCCCTCACCGCGCCCCCCCCCCCGGGTTCCCCCTCCAGGGTTCCCCCCCTGAAAAACCCCGGTTCAGTATCAGGATCAATTTTTGGGGAGAACCCCAAAGCCTTTTCCCGACTTCAGCCCGGGAAGAAACCCAGGGTGACAAAGGAGAAACCTTCCCCAAGTTCCTCCCAAGGGGGTAAAAAAGGGGGCTCTCCTCTAAAAACACCCTCAAAAAACCCCCGCAAAAAAATTTGGGGCCCGGGCTCTTGGGGGTTTAGAAATTTGCGACAAATGAAAAACCCCCTGCCTATAAACTCTGCCCCGCCCCCCATCTCCCGGGGCCTACGCTTTTCATGTTTTCCCTTTTTTCCAAAGCCTCTGGGCTGAACCGGTTTCCCGAGGGCGCGCTCCGTTTCCCGTCTAGAACCCCTGATTTTCTTTGAAGGTGGGGACTCCCAAAACATGAAGATTTTTCAAAAGGGAAAAAGATTTTTTCTGTTTTTTTGGAGGGGCTTTTGGGCCCCGGGGGGGGCCGGGAACCCGGGGTCCAATATCCTGAACCCCAAACCCTTTTCCGAAAATTCCTTCGCCTAAAAAAAGGGGGAGACCTAAGGGGGGGGGACTGTTTGCGGGGACCCCCGCCCTCGGCCCGCGGCCGGGGCCCACCGTGGCCTCCCCCCCGGGCCCCCCCCAAGGGGCGGGGGCCCCCGCTGGCCCCGGGAAGGGGCCGGGGGTTCCCCGCCGCGGGGAAATCACCTGACCCCGTTTTCCCGTGCCGTCCCCGGCCCCCCCCGCGGGCCCAGACCGGGGTGCCCGTGTCCCAAGGGGGGCGGGGCTGTTCTCGAGGATTTAAAGGGGCCGCGCCCCCCATAATTTGGGTAATTGCCAAAGGGGCTTCCGCACTTAAGGTCACGTCCCACAATTACCCCTTGGGTGGGTTTTGGTTTCCTTTGTGCCCTTTCTAAAGCGTTTCCCAAAGTGTATTCTCGCCCCCCAACCGTGTACCAACCTCTTGCTAAAATTTTCCCCACTTGAACCCCTGCGCCTGCCCCGAAACTTCCCTTTTGCCCCGACTTCGATTTTCGGGGCTACACTGCACCTCGGCCCCCCTCGCAAGCAAGTCACTTTAGGGGGGAACCTGGTAGGCCCCAAAGCCGCAGGGAAGTCCCCTCCCGTTTGCGGCGGGGTTTGAAAAACGGGGGCACTTAGATTCCCTTCCCCGGGATGGCTTAGCTTTTTCATCGCTTGCGGTGGGCCAGAAGGGTTCCCCACCCCGCCGTTACATGGGCTTAAAAAGCCTTTTTCTTTGCAAGGGCAAATAGGATTAAAAAAAACATAAATTTTTTTTATGGGTTTTCTATACAAAACTTTCCCAAAATGTTGCTGTTATAAAAATTTCCCCAAGCCATTCCCCCCCCCCCCCCCCCCCAAGTTTCTAATACAGCTTTTCTTTTGTGAAATCCCCTATTAAAGTTGGTTTTTTGCCCGCTGGCCCAAACCCGCAAACCAGGCACATGTGTTTCACTCCAAAAGAGTAAGATGGAAAAGGGGGGACCCAAAAGGAAATCCCGGACTAAACATAATGGTCCCTGTGAATTTAGCAGCCAAAAGATCCCCACACCCTATTGGGGAAGTTTTTTCCCCCCCCCCCCCTCTCTGTGCTCTGCACTAGTGTTTGAAACGATTATTTTTACAAAGTTTAAATCGGCACTTTTTAAGGTGATCGGATTTTTTTTAGATTTTGCATAATTTAGGTTAAAAACTGTGCATATCATTAAGATCCCCGCCATTTTTTGGGGCTTCCCGTCATTTTTTGGGGGCCAGCAAATCAGCTTAAAAGAATAGAGCAGGGGGAATGTGTGGGGCCCACGTCCCTGACTTGGGGTGTGTATGGGTTTCGATTGGTGGAAAAAAACACAAGACCTGTTTTCATAGAACAGAGTATTCCCCGGTTTTAAAAAAACCAGTGTCTCTCCCGGTCCCCAGAGCAGAAGGACGGGCGCTCCCTTTTGTCCAAACGCTCACGAAATTATTATATTTTTTCCCCAAAAGAAACCTCTACTATTACGGTTTCCTTTTCGAAATTTTGTTAGATTAGAGTTGGAAGTTTTTTTATAGTTAGGTTTGGGAAATTTTTTGGACACTACCGTTGTAAAAAAATGGGGGGGAAAGGGGGAGGGGGGGCCCCCCCCGGGCGAACACAAGGGCAAGCTTATAAAGAATACTGGGTAAAGTTCCCCCAAACTTAGTGTAGACATTGCACTGCAAAAAGCTTTATTATTAACCCCGTTTTCTAATTTTAAAAATTTTCCCGGATAAATTTGGGGAGCCCCGAAATTATAGGTTTCAATCTTTTCTAGTAACTGCAGGGCTCTTTTTTAGGGGCAAAACTCCAGTTTTATTTTCGTTGTGTTTAGCAATTTTTTCACAAATTTGGGAAAACGGCAAAGGTTTTTTTTGGTGATCGAAATTTTTTCCCGATCATGCGATAATTAAGGTTAAAATCTGTTTCATCCAAACTATTTAAGATCGTGCCTTTTTTGGGGCTTTTCCCGTAATTTTGGCGGGCCCCGCAAAACCCCATTTTAAAAATAGAGCAGGGGGGATGTGTGTGCGGGGGCCCCGAAATGGGATTTTGTATGGTTCGATTTGGGTGGGAAAAAAACCATGACCTGTGTTTTAAAATAGAACGCCCTTTTTCCCGTTTCGCCCCAAATGTCTCTAAAGGGCTCATAGGGATTGGGGGCCCGCCCTCGCCTTTTGGCCAAACAGCTCAGCGAAATTATTTTATTTTTTGCACAGAGAAACCTCTACTATTTGCTGTGATCCTTCCAATTTAGTTAGATTAAGATTTGAAGATTTTTTTAGTTAGTAGAGAATTTTAAAGCAGCATCTACCGCTGTAAATTCACGGCGGTGGGAGCGGGGGGAGGGGGGGGACCGTGGGCGAACACAGACAAGCTCAAATCTATAAAGAACACTGGAAAAGTTCCCCAAAGACTTAGTGTAGACATTGTAGTGGAATATCTTTATTTTTTAACAGTTTGCTATTGAAATATTTCCTGGATAATGGGCAGCCTGAACTTATATTGGATAAACACATTCCTAGTAACTGCAGGTCTCTTTGTTAGCTTCAAAACTCCACTTTTATTATCAGTATACATTTCAGATAGGTGTTCAATTTTACCCATTACACCTGTGACTGTTGATATATCCACCTTGCATTAAATTACAAACCAACAATCTTGTAGTCAGCACAGGTTGTTTGTTGCCAAAAATACCGTGTATCGTCGAAAACATCACAGTTACGTGTTTTTTTACTTTTGCGCACCAGCATTGTTCATGTGACGCAGCATCTACGTAAATCTTAAACAGCAATTCTATATTCCCACAGGTGAATAGAAAGGTGCAAAAAATACCGTTTTTTATATCAAAACATAACAGTTAGGTGTTTTTTTGAGTTTTGCCACCCAGCACTTGTTCATTGACGCAGCATCTACGTAAATTTTAAAACAGCAATTCTATATTCACCACAGGGGGAATTGAAAGGTGTAAAAAATACGTTTATTAATCAAAACATAACATTTAACGTGTTTTTTGACTTTTGCACACCCAGCACTGTTCATTGACGCAGAAATCTACTAAATCTTAAAACAGCAATTCTATATTCACCACAGGTGAATTAAAAGGGTGCAAAAAAAAACCGTTTATTATATCAAAACATAACATTTACTGTTTTTGACTTTTGGCGCACCCAGCACTGTTCATTGACGCACATCAAACGTAAATTTTAAAACAGCAATTCTATATTCACCACAGGTGAATTGAAAGGTAAAAAAAATACGTTTATTATATCAAAAACATACAGTTACGTGTTTTTTTGACTTTTGCACACCCAGAACGTTCAATTGACGCAGCATCTACATAAATCTTTAAAAAACCAGCAATTCTATATTCACCACAGGTGAATTGAAAGGGTGCAAAAAATCCCGTTTATTATACCAAAAACATAACAGATTAGGTTTTTTGCACTTTTGCCCAGTCCAGATTTGTTGATAGACACCTTGCAGTTAAATTTGAATCCAGCAATTTTGTTTTTATTAGAGGGATTTGAGAATAGCTGTGATTTGCCGTCTTTTAATAAGATACTTTCCAAAACTATTCCATACCTTCTCAAATTTTTATATTTCTGAACATGGAGCGAAATTCAGGGGTAAGCGAGCAAAGGGGGGGGGTAGCACATGGAGTAGAGGTACGAGAAAGGTGCTCCGTCCATTTCTGGCGACAAAACGCATGCCCGCGGATCGGAATTGCAGGACCGTCAGGCCTGTCATCGCGGGTCAGGGCCCTGTGAATCTAAGTAACGAACATCGTCGCCAATCTGTCCTTCAGTGGTTAATGCAACCTGCATCTAGCAGTCTTACCTCCTCGTCCTCGCAGTCACGGCCACAAATGTCGTCATCAGCATCATCAGCATCCGTCCAACTGAAGCAGCCCCAAAGTCAACTCGTGTACCCACCACTGTGGTAATCCATTGTCTGAAGACCCTTTGAGGACAAAATGCGGTTTGGGTCAGAAGGCTGTTAAAAATCAAGAGGGTGATTTAGTCTGCTCTGACGCCCAGTTACTGTGTTGAATGATGATGATGATGACGACATTGCGGATCCTTCCTGGTCTTTTCCGCAGAATTTGCTTGCGAGCGCTTCATCATTGGACGAGGGGGAAGACGAGGGGTTAGTGTCAATACGGGGCCTGCCACAAAAGGGGGAGGGCGGTCGCAGAAGTCCGCTGATATGATTCCCCAGCCCCCGGTCAGCGCAAACCCGCTCCTCGCTTATCGCCGTCAAAAAGGTCCAGGACCTCTCAAGCCCGGGGCCCTTTTTTGAGCAAGCCTCTGATCACCAGCGATGTCATATGCCGCCTTTGCCGTAACCATAAGTAAGGCAAGAACCTTAAGTGGTTAACCACCACCAACATGTCTAGTCACATGCAGCGAATGCATGAGTTGAAATGGAGGAACGCTTGGCCAAAAAAGGCCAACCGACGCCGGGGCCCCCAACCACTGTCACACCCTTTGTCTCCCGCCTCCTCCCTCCGCCACCACCAAGCGTTCCTCACTGCCCCGTCTCTCAGAGTCATGATCAGGGATTCAGCCTCCACCGTCGCCCGAGTACCACCAGCGCCACCAGAGACCCATCCTACCCCTTCTCCTTCCTCCAGTTTGACGCCTCACGCCGTACAGCAGCCAGTCTAGCAGCCAGCCTTCTGTCTTCCAGGTTTGGGAGCAAAAAGAAACACTTTAACCCAAACCATCCCAAAGCCAAAAGCCTGAATGTCGGCTTTGCCAGGTTTTTGGGGCCTTGGAAATTTTCCCTTTTTTACCTTTTGGTGGACACAGAGGGGTTCCGCCACGTCTTGGCCCCCCCCCCCGCCTGCCCCCAATACAGATCCCGAGCAGGCTTTTACTTTCCCAAAAAAATCCGTCCCTGCCCTTTGGCCACCCAAACGTTTTCATTTTAAAAATTTTCAAGTGCGTTGTTGCATCTGGGGGTTCCCCGGGAAAAGAAAACATCCACCACCGACACGGGGGACAAGAAAGCAGGGCCAAAAGGCCGCTTTATCTCTGTGACACCCTCACGGGGTTTAGTGGGGGGAAATTTTTCGGGGGGGGCCGGTGGCTTCAGGCCGGCACACGCTCTTCAAAACCGCGGGGGAGGGGGCCCGGGCTCTTTCCCCTAATTTTCCTCGGGTTGGAATCACGGGCCCAGGGGACACCAGGCCGTGTTAAAAATTAAAATCTGCCTTGGGAGACCATCCACACACGGGTCAGGAGTTTGGGAGTTAGGCTCAAGCAAAAGACCGAGCGCGGGCCCTGGGGACAAAACCTTGTGCCAGGCAAGGTGGGGGGCTTTAACGGGCGAAACGGTTTGGCCGCTCTTAAGATGGGTTTAGGTGGAGCACACCCCTTTTGCCGGGCCAAGTCATAAACCTTGTCGCCCGGGAAATTTCAAAGAGCTCCCGGGGGGTTCGGGAAACTGCCTGTAAAGAAAGCTCGAGGCCCGGGTTTCCCCTTTTCCGCCGTTCGAAACCCTGCTTCGCCCCCGCCGGCGGGCTTTTGCAGCATCAGCTCGGCCCCCCCCGTAAAACCGTCCATTGTTGACGTGGCAACACGCGGGGAATTTTCCAAACCCGGCTCCACATGCTCCAGCGATTGTGCAGCAGCGCAATGCCCTTACGGCCCGTCGAAGGACACGCCCCCGGTGCGGGCCTCGGGGTGTTGGCATTTAGCTTTTTGGGGGGGTCTTAAATTCTGGAAAAGAAACGTTGGACACTTGAAACCCAAAAGGTTTCCCCCGTGACGGGGGGGGGAGACGGACACAGATGCGGAAAAACCCGGGGCCCCCCTTTTTTCTCCCCCAAATCCAAAGGGCCCCCAAAGTTTCACAATTTCCCTCGGTCTTTCATTTGGGGGAATGGTTCGGGGTCCAAGCTAGTGCAAGGGGGCGCATCAGCTCTCATGGGGGCATCCCTTCACAAGTCAGGGCTAAGTTGAAAATTGTCCGGGGGGGCAGCGGAGGAGGAGGAGGAGGAGGGATTCCTAACACCGGACGTTTCCGCCCTCCCTGCCCTTTGGGAAAAAGGTTGGGCGAATTTGAGGCGGAGGAGGAAGATGGGAAGATTTTTTTGCTAGTGCCCCCCCGCCCAGAGGGTGGGAAATCAAGGCTCCATCTCTCCCCAATGCTTGGAAAGCTCCCTTTCCCCCCAACATGATCCTCGCTTTTGGCCATCAAAAAAAACAACAGTTACTTTGGGGGGCCACCCCCCCGGGTCCCCGGGACAAAAAAAAACTCAGCACTTTTTCCCTTTCCCCCCAAACCCCAAAAAGAGAGTAAAAAAGGGAGGAAAAAGGGACCTTGCTGTTGTCAACTGGAGACTTTTGTTGTGTCTGTTTACAATTTCCTCAAAAGTCCGGTGGAAAAACATCAGCAGTGACCATAGGGAGTGCCAAGTAGCCGTAGCGGCGCAGCGCAGGCAAAGGGGCAGGGGCCAAAAGGGGGACCCTGGCAAAACTTTTTTTTTAAACCAAACCCCCACCAACGCTGCAATGCAGGGGGCCCCCAAAACCAACCCCACAAGATCCTTAAGATTAAGGTGCACGGGCAACTGGTCTCCAAACCGATGTTTTTGTATGTGTTCCCGGAAACCCAAAAATGGAACCCCTTTAATGGGGGGATCCAAAAAAAGGACAAGGGGCCCCAGCTTTGGGTCGTCAAGCCAAGAGGGGGGTTGTCCTGCCCCGCAGCCAGCGTCAAAAATCTGAGCGGACCCTTTTACCGCGGAGGGGGTCCCTTACGACAAAAAGCTTTCCCAAATTTCCCCCGATAAAAGGGGAAAACGTTTTACTTTTATTTAAGATGAAAAGGCATGGATCTCTGTTTATGTTGTGGCCCCATTTTCCCGAGGGGACCGATTTGGGTTTCCGGTCAACCCTTTACATTCCCCCCTTCCCAAAAAGAAATGGTCCCTTTGAAAAAAAAAGTTTTTTTAAATGATCATTTCTTACTCAAATTTTTATTCTCTTTTCCCCAAAAAGTTTTTCTTTTTTCTTTTTGGTTTTGCTGTGAGGGGGACTGTAAAAAAAACAGCAAGGGTTTAAGACAACACCCTTATTCCCTTTATCCTTTAACTTTAGAAATTTTCGCATTGCAATGGGTTTTGAGGTCATGTTCTGTAGAAACTTTAATTAAGGTCCCCTTTTGGGAAAAAAAATGTTGGGTTTTAAGGGCATTTCTCCCCCCACAATTTTAATAGTGGTGAGAATTTATAAAAATTTTTAATTTTTTGGGGTAGTAGCTGGGGAGGGTCCGAATAAACTTTGGGCCCCTTTTGGGAAAAGAAAAATGGCTTCAAAGTTTTGGATTTCCCCTCCAAATTTTTAATAAGGGGCTGGAAGTCCTATTTTAATTTTTTGGGGGCCCTGCTGCTTTGAAATGGCAAAACAAAAGATTTCCCAAATTATTTTAAAAAAAAGTTTTTTCTAACAGACATTGTTCTTCAAATTGTTTCCAAAGTGGCTCAAGGGTCATGCTTTTTAAATTTTTTTTTTGGGATTTTGCTTTGAAAAAAAAAGCTAACAAAAGGTTTCCCAATTTTAAAAAAAAGTTTTTTCTAACAGACATTTGGGTTTTTCACAATTGTCAAAAATTTGGGTCAAAGGGGGGATGGTTTCTGTCAGAAAACAGGGAAAAAAGGTTTGGACACGGTTTTAAAGGGCACCCCTATTGCAAAAAGGGCTTTGTTTTTTTAAAGATCTTTAAAAAATAGCTAGAAACCCCCGGGGGTTTAGACAACCCCCTTTAAAAACAAAATTTAAAAAAAAAAAACAAAGACATGGTGGGATTCCATCCTATTTTTTAAAATTTTGTTTTCTAAAATTTTAAAAAAACTAAAAAAACTTGCTGTTTTCAAAATAGTTTTTAAAAAAATTTCCCCTGAATTGTAAAAAAGGGGGGTTTAAAGGAAAACTTGACCAAATTTTGGTTATTCAAGAGGACATGGAGATAAGGGGGCAAGGACAGAGAAAAAAAATAAAGGGCCAAATTTCCCCCAAAACACGTTGAGTAAAATAAGAAAAAAATGGGCCCAAAAAAAATGGGGAACCTTTGGGGTGGGAAAAGGGCCGGGTTTTTTTACCATTTTTCCAAGTGAAGCTCAAATTGGTTCAATCAAAAAGGAGGGGGAAAACGCTACCCATACAGGGACAGTAATGTCCAAAAAAACTAAAAAAGGGGGTTGGGAAAAACCCTTTTTCCGCACTTTTTTTAAAGTGGGGGTTTATGCAGGTTTGGGGCCACTGTGGCCCAGTCCAGGTATAGTCAATGTCCAGTGAAAAAAAAATTTGGGGTTGAAAAAACCTTTTTTTTTTCCGGCACTTTTAATCCGTGGGTCAGAAATTTTTTAAAGGGCATTCTGCGGTTTCCCGGACAGATTTAAAATCAATGTCCATAAACAAAATTGGTGGGTTTTAAAGACCCCTTTTTCCGGCACTTTTTTAAACGGGGGGATGCCGGGTTTTTTGGTCATGCGGGGGGCCCAGGACATGTATTTGTCCCCCTGTCCAGTGGGAAAATAAAAAATGGTGGTTTGAAAGACTCCTTTTTTTCCCGGGACTTTTTAAATTTTGGGGGGAAACAGGTTTGGGGTCATGCCCGTGGCCCAGGGTAGGTATATCAATGTCCAGTGAAACTTTAAAAAAGGGGGTTGAAAATTTCCCTTTTTCCCGCCCCTTTTTAATCTGGGGGCATCAGGTTTGGGGGTCATGCTGTGGCCCCCCACAGGTTAGTCAAGTCCCCAAGAAACCCAAAATGGTGGTTGAAAGACTTTCCTTTTCCGGGACTTTTGAATTAAAGGGGGGGATGCAGGTTTGGGGGGTTTTATTTCGTGGCCCAGGACATGGGTTTTGTTTAAAGTCCAGTTTAAACAAAAAGGGGTTGAAAACTCCTTTTTTCCGCACTTTTTAAATGTTTGGGGGGCATGAAATTTTTTGGGGTCAAAGCTGTGGCCCCGGTAGGTTAGTCAATGTCCAGTGAAACAAAATAGGTTGAAAAACCCTTTTTTTTGGCACTTTTTAATCTGGGGGCATGCAGGGTTTGGGGGTCCCTGCTGTGGCCCAGCAGGGGGCAGTAATTTTTCCCCGGTTTAAAAATAAAATTTGGGGGTTGAAAAAACTCCCTTTTTTCCGGCACTTTTGAATTTTGGGGGTCATGCAGGGTTTGGGGGCTCATGCTTTGGCCCAAACAATTTTAGTTTAATGTTCCCCGTTTAAACAAAAAAGGTGGTTGGGGGACCCCCTTTTTCCGGGACTTTTAAACTGGGGGTCATGCAGGTTTTTGGGGGTCAAGCTGCGTTCCGGCCGGGTTAAATTCCCTTTTTCCCTTTTTAAATAAAGATGGTTTAAATCATACTGCCCCCTTTTGGGCCCTTTTTTAAATTTTTGGGGGATGCAGGTTTTTGGGGCATGCTGTGGACAAAACCAAGGGGTTGTGAATTTTTTGGGGTTTTTTTTTTTCTGTGGCTTTTATAAACCCAATTGTGGGTTTCCCCCAAGATGTTTGCACGTATCCATTTGATGGGTTTTGGTGTTAATTCCCGCTTCTCCGCCCTGTTTTTTGGGGGTAAGGGAAAGCAGGGGTTTTTGCCCCTCCCCCCAGCTTTTAAAGGCATCGCTCATAATCGACTGCTCACTATCGACTCTTTTCGTTTATGTCGAAATATCGACCATTTTACCGATGTCGATGGCCAACGCAATCGCTCAACACTACTCCTTGCCCGATTTGGTGGTCGCCAAAACTGAGGGAAGCAGCTGAAAAAGGGCCCCCAACCCCCTGTCCCGAAAACCCGAACTTTTTTCCGAACTTGTGGCAAAAAAAAGGTTTGGCTCGGGTCTTTAAAAAACGTAAAATTTGTGCCAACTAACCTTTTTTTCCCAAAACCTTTTTTTGGCTCAAAAACTAGTCTTAAAACCCCCAGGACAAATGTTTCCAATTATTACTCTCCTTACTCTCTACCTGGACGAGGGGCAATAGTAAGGAAAAAGTTTTTCCCTTTTTAAACTACACAAAAATGTATATCTCTAGTCCTTATAAACTGAAAAGAAATGAATTTTAAAAAATAAGTTCAAAAAATTTATATAAAAATATAAAAAATTTTAGATATTACCTTCATTTCAAACCCAAAAGGAAAACAATATAAAATCAATGAACTTGCAAATGGTTTCACATAAATTGTTCTTACAAAAAATCCCGTTTGGGAAATTTAGAGAATGGGGGCACCCTTTGGGGTTTGTAACGATTCACTTTTGGGTTTCCCCCTTTTCCCCCTTTAGGGTCCGTCCCGCTGCACAGAAACAAAAACCCCCGGTCAAAGGCTGGTTTAATTTAAACCAAACAATTTCTTGAGAAAACCCAGCAATGTTTGAAGAAGTTCTATTCTTTTTTGAACATATTAATAATACAGAGGATAAAATAAGAATTGGCACATTCTGCTTACACATTTCGGATTATGTATATGTTCACAGAGTGAACAAGGACATATTCATGGTCCAAAATGCATAAGCGGCATGTTCCAATTCTTTTTTTTTCCCTCGTATGGTTAAATAGTTCAATAAAGAAAGAACTTTCCCAACTTTGCTGGTTTCTCAAAAATTTTGTTTTAATTTTTTTTCCCCCCGAGACAAGGGACATCCTGGTGGTATATTTTCATTCTTATGAATCTTGGGTAAAAGATAAAATTTTTTAAAGGGTTAGATCATATTAGGAGACATTCAGTTCTTTTTGGGTTTGATGCCTTTAGATAGAGCATCATCCAAAATAATCAAGAGTTCCAGTCAAAACTTAGACAGAGGGTTAAATGTAAGGTTTTTTTTTTTTTTAAAATTTAAAACAAATAAAGTTTTTTGGGTTTTCTTTTCATACATCATTATGGGCCACAATACCACATTCCCTCCTGTTGTACGCAGGGGTTATTTTTCTGTTGACGGAGTTCTCATAATGAATTTTTTCGTTTACTAAAATTTACTTTGTTATTCTCTTAAAGCCTTGTTCAACTAAAATTGATAAACAAATTTATATTCGGATAGGAGGCAGATGGGTAAAATGTTTTAGAGGATGGTAAAAGAAGGAGAAAAAAATTTTTCCCCACTTTTCATTTTGTTTAAAGGGGGTTGTCTCATAAAAGGGATTGCTTTTTTATTAAATTTTAAAAAAAACAAGTCCCTTTGCAAAATATGTCCTTTAACATTTCCCCTCCCTTTTCCCCCAGAAAACCCTCTTGTATGGGCTGCATCAGCCCTCATTTTCTATAGCTACAGCCCGTTTGATCTCTCCTATAGGCTGCCACACTGGTTTCTATAGCTACAGAGCTGGCTTCTACTGCAGCTAGGGGAAAACCCAGTAAACCCCCCCTGAAGCAGAATAAAAACCCAAGAAAAAAACTGAGGTAAGATGAAAAAATGAAGTGAACAACCCCCTTTTAAATCTCCCCGGGCCCCTAATGTGGTGGGACGCCCTTTTGCCTTTTGGGAAAAAAATTAGACAAGGACCTGATGAAAAATCTTCTTAAAAACTAACTTATGTGCAAAAATATGTAAATCTTTAATCCTTGTACAGCAGTCAAATTTAGAAGCAGGTGGAAAGGTCAAACCTTTACTAAAACCTGAAGTTATAAATCCAAAAGTTTAACATCAGATAAATTGATTACCTGTAGAGCAGATTGGAAGATGTACTCTCCACATTCTCCATCAACTGTCTTTTTCCAGTTGACATATGGAATGAACCATCTTTAATCTGTGGATACGTTCGTGATGAATTCAGAGATAAGGTTGATCCCACACTCGAGGCTCTGTTGGACAAGATCGCTGATTATCATCCTCTTACTGGTTGTTTCTTTTGTCACCATTTATAAATTCTGTTATTTTGAATGTCCTGTAAATCAGGGGCCCCTAAGGAAGTCGGCTAGAGACCCCAATACTGTATATTTTAGTATTGCGACCAGGTGCCCCAAAGCAATGCCCCTAAGGAATACCTCTTCCAAGTCGATTGCCTGAGAATTATTTTTCCTACTTTCTAGAGCAGACTTACCTAAGGAGATCCTGATGGATCAATGGATACCTTTTATGTCTTTGGTGATGAGGGAATTGTTTAGAATCCTGAAGATTAACCCCTTAACTCCCAGGCCTGAAAAGTAGTTAATGACCAGAATGTTTTTTTTTAGTTTCGCCTCCTTGCGTTTCAACAGTTGTAACCTTTTTATTTTTTCAATGACGCAGTTGGATGAGGCCTCTTTTTCTTCGAGACAAGTTGTACTTTATGGGGGAATAGTTTAAGCTTACTTATAAATAATTGCAGAATTTTTTTATTTTTTTTTACATTTTTTTATTTTTTAATTTTTTTTTATACCGTTTATATTTCACACGTAATAATTTGTTTAATTAATTCTACAGGTTATTACGGTCATGTGGATACCGAATATGAGTCAGTTTTTTTTTGTGTGTAATTTATGCACAATTATTTTTTTATTAAATATTTATTTTTATTTTATTATTTAATTTTTTTTTTACACTTTTTATGTTTTTTTTTTTACTTTTTTGCAAATTCATATATGCTAATACATTATAATCTGTGTCAGTCCAACACAGGCAGTGATCAGGACAGCACCCAGGCTGGCCTGATCACTGGCTTAGTACACAGACAGCTCTGGAGCCACTCTAGGTCCCCAGGGCTGACTGTGCAGCTGTTCCCCCGGGCTCTGTCGGGTCACCGGG
The DNA here is from genome assembly GCA_025379985.1 of Phyllomedusa bahiana. Classification (NCBI taxonomy): domain Eukaryota; kingdom Metazoa; phylum Chordata; class Amphibia; order Anura; family Hylidae; genus Phyllomedusa; species Phyllomedusa bahiana. Next base: position 21,374 of record JAODAL010055587.1, read on the forward strand.
TGTTCCGATCACACGGCAGAGCAGGGAAACCCTTTGATTGCGCTGCGGTGACGATCCGCTGCAATCAAAGGGTTAAAGCACCGGATTGCGGAGGTTTCCTCCGCACCCCGCTGCTCGCAGGACATGCTCTGAGATCGGGGCTGTGTAGTACAGGCGTCGGGCGCCGCAAATCCCGAAGTCTACAGCAACGCCAAAAGACGTCGCTGTAGAAGGATGACCCGCACCAGCCGACGCCAAAAGACGGTGCGTGGCCGCTAAGGGGCTAAACAGTTGTGGACCTCAGCATTGGGTACTTGTTCTGGTGCCCCAGGTAGAGGGCAAGTCCCTTGCAAAGTGGCAGGGACCTTATGAAGTAGTTGAGAAGGTAGATGAAGTCAATTACCGAATCCTTCAACCAAGTAAGAGAAAGCCCCTGCATATACACCACGTGAACCTGTTTTAATCCCAAAACTGAGCTGCAGAAAAATAAAAATGCTCTGCAACATAATGTTACTGGCCAATGGGTTTTCTAAATCACCGAGCCAGCCACTTCGGTGACACATGCTTTCCATCAATGACCGCACCTGTTGACCTTCTACAGTGTACATATAATGTATAGAAAATCTTTTTTTTTGTGGAGGCAAAAAAATCAATTCTGCAACTTTTTGAGTTTAATTAGTTGGGTTTAGTTTTTACAGCATTCACCATGCAATACAAGTGACATGGGTCAATTTGATTACAGTTAGGGATGCGCAAATCGATTCTGATGTAGTGGAATTTGTTTAGAATTTCAGGAAAAATTTGACTCTGAACAAAGCCGAAGTTCATGGCGATTCTTGTTAATGAATCTAAAATGGCCGCGAGCACATGGTATGACATGGGGAAAAGAACTATGGGAGAAAGAAAGGAACACTCTCAATGACATGTAGAAGAGTGAAGAACTCAGGCGATACCTTTTAAAGGCTAACTGAGTATATTTGATGGTGAGCATTCAAGAGTACAAGCTCCCTTCTTCATACATGATGTTATACAAGAAACTGAAAATTTACAGACCTTTTATACACAATAGACATGAATCTTCAAAGGAACTTAGAATCTTTAAAAATAACAAAATTGCACTTTGTTATTTTTAAAGATACATTTTTTAAAAAGGTATTGCCTGATTGCTTCACTCTTCTACTACTTTCTATCGCTAACACAGTACAACATTATACTGCTCTCAATGACATGTGCAGACATGAGCCAATCAGGAACCAGCAAGCTTCTGTGATGTCACAGCCATACAAATAGGGCGGCCATGTTAAATTCTGCCACTTACTTGTCATCTCTGTTTTGGATCAACTCCGGTTTCTTTTTGTCTTTAGCAATACTGATGGATTATTGATGGACTGAAAGCAGACACTGACTGATCAGTGATGTCACCGGGTGCTCAACATGGATCAGCGTTTAACAGAACAGGTTCTGTCATAATAGGTGGAATCGTCTGATGACGGTGTAAAAGGAGTGTGCTCTTTGACGCCAAAGTGGTATCTTGGCCCTCTGCTTGGTTCATACTAGCTGGCGGTGATCTTACCCGGTAAGGCGTCATGCCCACTTCAGTTATTTGGTCAGTTTCGTCACAGTAACTGCCCCTGGAAGTGTGAAGTGATTCTAAGAGTGTACCAGTCATCTGTGTGTCATACTAAATCACAGCATTTTTTCAACACCAAACCACGCTCCCTATACATATTTCTGCATGGCACAATGTTCTACAACACCATACAGGCTCTCTGCAGCCAGGAAATAACTGTTTTTTAACGTGATTAATTCTGAACTACCTGAATTTTTGGGGAAAATCGGCCGAATCGAATTTTTTAGAAATTCACTCATTTCTAATTACAGTAAAACCAAATTTACATTTTAATTTACTGCTTTATTAACCTCTTTCCGGCATTGGACATACCCATATGTCCTATTGGAAAGTGACTTCCCGCAAATAAATATATGGGTACGTCCTGGACATCGTGTGGGCTCTCAAGCGGGGCCCGCACAATTGCGACATGGGACCGGCTGCATATTACAGCTGGCCTCATGCTGCATCACCAGCGGCCAGAGTGAACTCTGGCCACAGAGGCTTAACCCCTTAACAGCTGAGGGAAAGACAGAGGGAGAGAGCTTCACTGACCAGCCCAGAAGTCTAACAAAGACTTCCGTGCTGCCTGTGACATTACTATGCACGGCCGTGCCCTGTGCATATGGTCAAGCATAGTGATTGACAGTTGCCATGGGGATCAGTACACAGCATTAATACTGTTCTTCATTTTATGAGTGATCTGAAGATCACTGATACAAGTCCCCTATGGGGAAAAGTTTAAAAAAAGTACAAAAAAGGAAAGCACAAAAAATAAAATAAAATACGCACATCACCCTTTTCCCCTTTACAAATGCCAATTGCCCCAAAAAGATCAAAATAAAATGCAATTTGATATACTAATGCGATGTAGTGTCCCCCCGGGGATGGG
>JAODAL010055588.1:0-23852 GCA_025379985.1 Phyllomedusa bahiana
GTTTTTCCTTTAAATTGGTGCGGTATTCTCTCTGATTGTAAGGCCGTGATTCACACGGCTTATTCCCGACGGATTTGTGAGCCGTATTGAGCTCACAAATCCGCCGTGAATAAGGGGCGGGGCCGGAGCGCGGCGGGGGCGCCGCTCCCCGGCCCCATAGACTTGCATTATCCACGGCGCGTATTGCGCCTGGATAATGTGCATGTCACTTTCTCCCCGCTCGGCGAATCCGCCGGGCGGGGAGGAGCGACGGAATCCACTGTTCTCTATGAGAGCAGTGGATTACCGTAATGACAGGGACGGATTGGCGCCGTACTGCAGCGCAAATCCGGCGCGGAGTACGGCGCCAATCCGTGCCCAAATAAGCCGTGTGAACGAGGCCTAACGCAGATTAGCTACATTGTGATGGCTCACCTGCGCTATTTCTGCTGGATCAAGATCTGACAAAGACGCCCCCTGGAAGTATGAATGTGTTCATTATTCTTTAGGGCTTGTCCCCACAACACAGGTTATTGGTCGGTTTTTCAGACGGTTTGCGGTTTTACAAACCGACAAGCAACGCTCCTCATAGACTTCAATGGAAAATCCGTTCAGCAGTCCACACTGCACAGATTTTCCACCACAGTTTTTACATCGCCGGGGGTCTGAAAAACTTAGAACATGCTCATTCTTCCGCCCAGTTTTCAGGCGGAACATGAACATATGTGTGCGAAAGGGGAGGACTTGAATCCACAAACCGCGGACAAATGCTGTCCCCCCTGCGTGCCAAAAAAAGACCAAGTAGCAGTTGGGATTTCCCAACCGGTATTTGGTCTGTGCCGTGTAAACGCAGCCTTTTTCTCACCACGGATTTGAAATCTGTGATGTAGGAACTGCGGCTGTAGTTCACTGTGTCCCAGTAAATGGTCGTCGGAATACACAAGGATTTTATCCAAGGATCCAGCGCGGAATCTACATTGAATTCTTTGTTAAAATCTGTTGAGGGAACTTACCCTAAGGCCTTGTCCCCACTGCACAGGTTTTCAGATGGTTCTCGGTTTTGAAAACAGTCTGTAAAGCGGCTGACAAACTTTATCACGGACCTCTATGGAAAATCCGTGCAGTGGTCCCCACTGCATGGGTTTTCTGCCGGGCGTTTTTTTACACCGCCAGCGGTCCGAAAACATTGACCATGTTCATTCTTCTGCCCAGTTTTTGGGCGGAATTTGAACAAGTCAATATGAAGGGGGGAGGGCTTTTCTCTGAAAACCGCGGAAAAAAATTCCCTCGCGGCCGTGAAAAAAAAGGGCCCCAAAACAGAGCAAAGGGCCCGGTCGGAAATCCACAGGTATTTGCATGGGGGTAACGGCCCTTGGGGCTTTCCACACGACACTGGTTTTCAGAAGGTTATCTGATTTGTAAACCCCCCCCAAAAGACTTTAATGAAAAAAATCCCCCGCCGTAGAATACGCAGTTTTCCGTTTTTTAACGGCAAAATCGACCAATAAAAAAATTTAGACAGTTTTTTTCTTCTCCCCGGGGTTTTCCAGGGGGAACATGAACTTTTGCCTGGTTCACACGGTTTTTCGCTCGCAATTTGGCTTGAAAAAGGGGGCGGGTGCGGGGCCCCCCGGCCCCCCATAGACTTGCTTATCCACGGCGCGTATGCGCCGGGAAAGTGCAGGTACTTTCTCCCCCTGGGGCGGATTCGCCGAGCGGGGAGGACGACGGAATCCTAGTTCCTATGAAAAACTGTGGATTCCGAATGACTGTGACGGATTGGAGCCGTATGAACGCAAATCTGGCGCGCATACGGCTCCAATCCGCGCCAAAAATAAGCCGTTGAAAGGGCCCTTAATTTTTATCTATTCTGCAGCATTTTCAATTTAAGGGTATAATACAGAAAAACCCAGACATTACACAAAAAAGCTACTTTCAGATCAGACACGATTAAGGCCCTGCCCCAAGAGCTTACAATCTATTAACTGTTCAATGTAAAGGGGGATGGCTGAATCCTCAAACTGCGCCAGAAACCGTTCCTCTTACCGGTCGGATAATTTGACTGGTATTTTGTCAGTGCCGTGTGGCCACAGCCTAGAAATATTGAGCTTAAGCCTGGGAGCCTATGGGTGACGGGTGCCACTCTCTGCCTATAGGGTGGCATATGTCAGGGGTGCTGTAGATGTATGCCAGCATTGCGCACACTGGTAGCACGGGTGGATGACGTCTACCATTTATATCGGTGATGGGGGTGTATTTGGGGCGTGGGGCGGACACATGGGGAGAACAGTGAATGCTGGATCTAGGGTTAACTGTGTCTAGGTTGTGTGGATCCTTCCAAAAATCAACTTCTTTTATTTACATGGACGTAGCCAACATGAGGGTGGAGTTGTATTTTTTTTAATGGCACTACTTGAAGTCCAGGATTAGGATACTGCTGTCCCAAATAAAAAAAAAAAAAAAGTGATCCATTTCTCCTTCCCGTGGTTCCAGTGCTGGCTCTGTGGAGTCTCTCCCCAGTCTTCTGTTTTACTTCATATGGAGAAGTTACCACCACAGCTGCTGAAAAAACCCTTTAAAGCATCATATAATATGTTGAGAAGCTTTTTTTTTTTTTTTTTTTTAAACTTAGTGTGAAATGAGGGGAATGAAAACAATTCTAGCATTGATTTCTGGTCTTGCGTCTATTAAGTTCTCTTTGCAGTGTTAGGCTATGTTCACACGGCTTAAAATGGGACATATCTCGGCCCATATTTCGTGCCGTACTACGCTAAATACGGGGCGAGATACGTCCCAGTCATTACGGTAATCCACAGTTCTCATAGAGAACTATGGATTACGTCTCCTCTCCCCCTCCACAATATTGCCAAAAATAATGAAATTCTTGGGGGCCCGGGGAGCTGCCGCCCCCCCCCTGACTCACGGTAATTGCGGCGAAATACATCCCGCAATTATTGCCGTGTGAACATAGCCTTAGGGTTCACACAGTGTATTTGCGAGGCAAACTTCGGCACCTCATTGCGCTGCAATACACCATGCTAATACAGTAAAAAAAAATTGGGTCTCATTGAGTGCCATGAATTTACTGCATATTCCCCGACACGAACTGAACGCCTGGAGAAAGAAGTGACATGTCATGTGTTGCCCCCTTTCGTACTTCCCGAAACCCTGGCATTAGTGGCGCGCACTTAAAAGTCGCGTGAACCCCGGGCCTATGTGACTTGTTTTTAAAAGTTTTGTACCCTGGAGCAGTACCACATTTATATAGTTTTCACTGTTTACCATTTAAAACAAAATATTGTATAATTTAATATATATATATATATAATAATAAGCAGTCACGAGTAATTTTTCATTGCAGGTCCCCATAGCAGCATAGCAGTAGTGTGTTGTACCTCTATGGTAGTTGTGCCACAACCTCTCACCTGTTATATATGGGTCACTGTCGTTGCACTGTATGTGGCCTTTATAATCTGTTTATTGCTTTCTAAGAATAAAGTGGTGGTTCACCTAGGACAACCCCCTTGTTTGAGGCAACTTTCCTGGTAATGAGCTGATCACTGGGAGAGCTGCCAGCATGTCGACATTGCCAGCCGGGGAAGTGTATTATATGGAGGTTATGTAAGTCATTGGTTGATGCTGTTCTACATTGTGACGGAGAATCTTAAAATTGCTGAGGGGGGAGGTCTGCATAATTTCTGGGCACATAGAAGACCTCATTAAAATTAAAATTTTCAGAGTGTACTATTGTACTTTTTTTTTTTCTTGTATTGGATAAGGCATTTGTTTCCATGTCTATAAAAAAAAAATATATATATAAATATATATATATATATATATATATATATATATATTATATATATATCACACACACACACACATACCGTATTACTTGAGTATAAGCCACCCGAATATAAGCCGAGGGCACCTACTTTTGCCACAAAAAACTGGGAAAACTATTGGACCTTGAGTATAAGCCTAGGGTGGAAAATGCAGCAGCTACTGGTAAATATCAAAAATAAAAATAGATACCAATAAAATGACATAGGCAGATATAGGCATGAGGCTCTGTCCACACGGCACTGGTTTTCTAGCCATATGTGCTTGTGGCTTTCAGGAGTGCTTCACTGCCCTCAGCAGTCCCATGCCATGTACATGAGCAGTGACTGCCGAAAGAAAGGCGGCACCCTCCAAATGTTGCATTATAGGTGTGCTGTCGGCTCATGTATTCAAAAGCGCTGCGTAAAACGCATCCAACATGCACTCAGTGTGCTGCATGTTTAGATGTATTTTGGCTGCATCAGAAATGCGTCCTATAGTATGAAAGACGCATGTAAAACACGCATCGGTGACCACTTGTCTGAACGCAGATGGGTGTTTTACATTGAAACTAATGTAAATCACACTGCATGTTGTTAGATGCATGTTTTGGACGGTTTTGGCTCTGAAACACAGATTCAAACACACATCTAAAAGCCGTTGTGTGAACATCTCCCAACTTGTCTATTCTATGGACTAAAAGGGAGGTGACAGAGATGGGTACATTACCGGAGGAGTGTTCATGAAGTCTTTACGCTAGGTTTTACATCATGACTCTGGCTTCTGCATGCACGCCATGACCTATACGTTAAAAGAAAAAAACTGTCACCTATAGGGTCCCATTGTAAAAACACAAAAAAAGATACATTTAACAAAATTTTTCCCGAATGCCATTTTAGAAAATAGTATAGGCTCCAGCACTACTGTATACTCCTTTTTTTTGGGGGGGGGGGGTGGGGGGCGGGGCAATTTGACCCTAGGATACTTTTAGTTTTAAAAGCTGAGTTTTTCCTGGTGTACAAACGAAACATACACCCTGAAAACATGTGAACCTAGTTTTAGTTGGATCTGCATTCTGTAAGTTTTTATGCAGTTTGCTATATTTTGCTACATGATTGAAGACTGTTGCTAAAATTATTTTTTGTGAATGAGTAATGTTTTTTTTTAACTAAAGAGGGTTTTTGGGCGCATTATAAATAACACGTGACTGCTGAGGACAACAATGGATAAAGAACGTGAACAAGCGGAATGCCCACTGCAAGTGCCAGCGGGGGACATTAAAAAGGGAGCACAAGAGGGGTAAAAGGTTTTTATTTTTTTTTTTTTTTTTTTTTTACCAAAGGAAATTAATTATTTTTATGAAATAAACCCAAAAAAAAATTAGTTAAAAAAAGGATTTCACATGGCTTATTTTCGCACATAATTGTGCGCGCATTTCGCCGTTTATTGTGCTTTAAAAATGCTGAAATGCGTGCCACAATTAAGGTGATTCATAGCTCTCTCATAAAGAGCTATGAAGTATGCGTTGTCTCCCTGGGCTTACAATAGGAGATGAGAGCCGGCTGTCAGTGTTTTAGAAGTACTCACTGGCCAGCCCGTACTTCTAAAACTCCTGGCGTATTGCGGTGTGTACATTATGCGCTGCAATACCCCGTGTGCACATACCCTACTGTTTTAAAACTCGCTTGCGCTGAAAAAAAAAATTCCTGGTCAGGAACAGAGGTAAAGAGTAAATGGCCTAATCGGGAAATGGGGTTTAAAAAAAGGATTTTTTTTTCCCCGGTCAAAGTGCCATCGCCATCTTGCAGCATGAGGCAGGGCTTCTGGTAGAGGTGTCCTGTGTGCAGTGTCTAATAGAAGACTGTCCTCATACAAGGAGAAAAGCGTGCAAACTGAGAGAAATGGGGCCCAAAACTTGATGGGTAAAGGCTGGGTCGGACTAAAGGGGGTCCAGGAAAAAAATCAATGTGTGATTATCTGAGGAGGGGAGTAAGACTGTGTAAATCTGGTTGGGGCGTAAAGCAGGTAACATGATTATTTGGGGTTGGGGAGGTGAAGCTACATTCACACAGGATGGATACGCTGTGGAAAATCAGCATCATGTTCCACATTAGCAGTAGTCTGGTTGAGATTCCGAAATCCCATCAACATCTTGTGCAAAAAGTCCACACACAATCTGCAAGTAGATTTAAAATTTGTAGCATGGAAATTTGTTCTCCAGAGCTGCCGCCATTTTTTTGGTTTTTAATCTTCTAATATTACTTATTTAGCTATTCCTATTATTTAACTCCTAACTTAGAAACAAATTGCTCCTTTTAATTTTTTTTTAAACCATGAGTGCTGCTAAGGCACAATAATGAACATGGAGAATGAAGGCGAGCTCATCTGGTTTGATTTTACAGAAGACTGAAGTGCAAGTTGCTTTAGCAAAAGTCAGTGCTTGTGATAATCGATATCACAACACTTGTGCATCGTAGCTTGCTGTGTTGGCCAGGTTGACTCCTAATTACTAAAAGCACCTACAATAGCAGGACTGGGCCATGAAGGAATAGAAGAAGATGGCCTGGTCTGATGAACACGTTTTCTGTTTCATGGTGTGGATGGCAGAGCATATGTGTGTTCTCGGCAGGGCTGCGTAGTCGTGGAGTTGGTGCCTATTTTGCAGGAGTCGACATAAAATGGACCGACTCAGACTCCCAAAATATATAATAAGTTGGTCCAGTTAGTTTGATGCGATGCAAAGAGCAAGAGGAATTGGGTCCGGCCAGTGCTACTGCTCCCATATCTTCAGCCTCATCACATGGGGAGTGTAATTGATGACATGGAGCAGGCAAAGCGCTGCCCCAGGTGAAAAGATTCTGCTCCCATAGCAAACAGATTTCAGCAAAATTTTTCACCTGTTTTCAAAGAAGTAGAAGAGTTTTAACCATTCAAACAAAAAATGACTGTGGCTGAGGCAATTCCTTTATACCCTGACATTGTTAGAGATGTAGCCCCTGTGGTCAACCGCTTTGCCCCCAACCCAAGTTAGTGTAGAGAGGCCGTTCTCAGGCCTGGAAATAATGAGATCAGATATGAAGTCATGTATGCAGGATCTGATGGAGATAATACTATTTCTCAGAACAAATTTAGAGACTCCACAAATGCAGGGTTTTGCATATTAACAATTTTTTTGTGTCCTAAAGTCATGTCCAATAAATATATTTTACACTGACAAGCAAAATGGTAACAATGTTTTGAACTTGTGACTTTCAGGCTCCATCCCTCACCATCCACTACAGCTTTATACATGAGGCTACTGTAATTGTATATACAGTCATCTTACCTATATTATACATAAACTTGACTTGCAAGCAGGGCTGTGGAGTCGGCAAGCCGAAGCCCCGACTCCGATTCAGACTCCTCAATGACTCCTGACTCCGACTCCTGACTCCGACTCCTGACTCCGACTCCTGACTCCCTCATACACAGCGCATGTTTAAGTAATAACTTTACTGTAGTAAAATGGTCCCATCAGGCTGTTTATCACCTTTATGATACAATAATCAAGCTATTTAGGTAAAACCCGACCACAAGCAAAAGGGTAACAATGTTTTGATCTTTTGAACACTTGTGGGCAGAGTTGAAGAAAAAGCTGTATTTGTATCCAAGTCCAGCCCTGCACCAACATTGGGAATGTGTGAAAGATCTGGGATCAATTTTGGTCAAGATATGCTTGAATCCGATTCAAAAGCCCAGAAGGATTCAGCAGTATTGAAATCCCAAAGGTGGATTTACCAAATACTAACAAAATAATAAAAATTAACACTTTGATTTTTAGGAGCAAAACTATAACTAACAGATGCTAAATATTTTGCAAGTCAAATTTATGTATAAATAGGTAAGATGACTGTATATAAAATTACAGTAGCCTCATGTACAAAGCTGTAGTGGATGGAGAGATATGGAGCCTGAAAGTCACAAGTCCAAAACATTGTTACATTTTGCTTGTCAGTGTAAAATATATTTATTGGATATGACTTTAAAAAAACCCAAAAATTGTAAATATGAAAAACCCCTGCAGGAACATTTGTGGAGTCTCTGAATTTGTTCTGAGAAATAGTATTGCCTCCATCAGATCCTGCATACATGACCTCACATCTGATCTCATTATTTCCAGGCTAGAGAACGACCTCTCTACACTAACTTGGGTTGGGGGCAAAACGATAACCACAGGGCAACATCTCTAACAATGTCAGGGTATAAAGGAATTGCCTCAGCCACAGACAGTTTTGATGAATGGTTAAACCCTTCTACTTCTTTGAAAACAGGTGAAAAATGTTGCTGAAACCTGTCTGCCATGGGAGCAGAATCTTTTCCCCGGGGGCAGCGCTTTGCCTGCTCCATGTCATCAATTACACTCCTCATGTGAGAAGGCTGAAGATATATGGTAGCAGTACACGGGCCGGGAACCCAATTCCTCTTGCTCTTTGCATAGAACTATCTGGACCAACTTATTATGTATTTTCGGAGTCGGTCCCTTTTATGATGACTCCGACTCCTGCAAAATAGCCACCGACTCCACGACTCCGACTCCACAGCCCTGCTTGCAAGTATTTAGCATCTGCTTAGTTCTGCAGATTCTTTCCTGTAACTGCAATGTTACTGTTTTGCTCCTAAAAATCAAAATGTTAATTTTGATTATTTTGTTAGTAATAATAATAATCTTTATTTCTATAGCGCCAACATATTCCGCAGCACTTTACAAATTCAAGGGTAAACATACAGTCATTACACATTAAAAGTACTTACAAATGATACAAAAGGGTGTGAGGGCCCTGCTCGTGAGAGCTTACAATCTATGAGGTGTATGGGTGAAACATACGGTAAGAAGTGCCAATTTTTACAATGGTCCGGCCATGTTTCATAAATAGGGGGTGGTTTACATGAAAAATGGATGAACCTGCACCCAGACAGTAAATCTATATACAGCTAAGTGCCTGTGAGTGCCCAAGTGCAGGAGTGACAGATGTGTGTGAAGCAGTTAGGGATCTTGGTGGGCCAACCGAGAAGATTATTTTCAGGCCCCTCTTAAAACTGTGAGGTTGTGAATGTGCCTGATCGCCCGCGGTAGCATATTCCAGAGAATTGGTGCCGCACGTGTGAAATCTTGTAGGCGGCAGGGAGGTTCGGATTGATTGAGGAATGTAGACTGATAATCATCACAGAGCGGAGAGCACGGTAGGGCGGTAGACGAGATTAGGGAGGAGATGTAGGGAGGAGCAGCGCTGTGGAGAGCTTTATGGGTGAGAGTGCTGAGTTATATACTGTAATCCGTACTGGATGGGCAACCAGTGCAGTGACTGACACAGGGTAGAGGCATCAGTAAAAGCGGCTGGAGAGAAAGACAAGCCTGGCTGCTGCATTCTGGACAGATTGGAGAGGGGAGAGTTTGCAGAGAGGGAGACCGATAAGCAAGGAGTTGCAGTAGTCAAGACGAAAAAGAATAAGAGCAGTAATGAGAGTTTGAGTTGTTTCCACAGTGAGAAATGGACGGATTTTGGAGATATTCTTGAGGTGACAGGAGCGGGCAAGGGATTGGATATATGGGGAGAAGGTCAGATCAGAATCCAATATAACCCCTAGACAGCGGCCTGCTGCTAGGAGAAATGGTGGTTACACAACAGAAACCCGAAATAGCAGGGGGGCGGTTGGTTGGTAGATGGCGGAAAGACAAGAAGTTCAGTCTTAGTGAGGTTTAGTTCAGATGGAAAGAGGACATGATGTCAGAGACAGCGGCCGACAGTCACTGGTGTTTTGTAGCAGGGCTGGATGATGTCACGGGAGGAGGTGTATAATTGGGTGTCATCCCCCATAGAGATGGTACTGGAAGCCAAATCTACTGATGGTTTGTCCAATGGGGGGGTGTGTACAATGAAAAGAGGAGAGGACCTAGAACTGATCCCTGAGGAACTCCAACAGCAAGAGGAGAGGAGGTCGAACCAGAAAATGAGACGCTGAAGGACGTCAGAGAGGTAGGACGAGAACCAAGCGAGAGCGGGGTCCGGAGGCCAATGGTGCTGAGCATGCTGAGGAGAAGGTGGAGATCCACAGTGTCAAACGCTGCAGAGAGATCCAAGAGAAGCAGCAACGAGTAGTTTTCCCTGAGATTTTTCTGTTAGGAATCATTTGAACTTTAACTAAGGCATTTCCCTGGAGTGTAGGTGCGGAAACCTGAATTTCAGCGGGTCAAGAAGAGAGTTAGCGGAGAGATAGCGGATTAGCGAGAGTAGAACCAAGCGTTCCAGGAGTTTAGAGATGAAGGGCAGGTTAGAGACTGGTCGGTAGTTATCAGCCCAGGACGGGTCCAGAGAGGGTTAGTATTTGGGAAATCCACCTTTTGGTTTTCAATACTGCCTGAATCCTTCTGGGCTCTGGATCAGATTCAAGCACGTCTTGACCAAAATCTGATCTCTTCTACACATTCCCATTGTTGGTGCAGACTGGACTTGGATACAAATACAGCTTTTTTCTTCAACTCTACCCACAAGTGTTCAAAAGATCAAAACAATGTTACCCTTTTGCTTGTCAGTGTCTGTTCCACCTAAATAGCTTGATTATTGTATCATAAGGTGATAAACAGCCTGATGTTACCTTTTTACTACAGTAAAGTTACACCCACCAATTTAAGGGGATGTTCACACTGCTTATTTCAGGGCGTAATTGCGCTGCAATTCGCCCCAAAATACATCTTGTAATTATGGTAATTGTAGCCCTCATAGAGAACTATGATTACCTGTTGTCTTTCCTGCCACGTATTGAACATTGACAGGTCACTTCTCTCCGCCGCATACGTGGCAGGGATAATGAAAGTGAATGGGGGCTGGCCTGAACAGTGCGTTCTTCTAAACACATGGCATCTTACGGTGCGCACAGGTATGAGCCGCAAGATGCCGTGTGAACATACCCTAAGGCTATGTTCACACGGCTTATTCACAGCGTAATTGCGGGACGGATTTCGCCCGCAATCACGCCGTGTGCTCGGCAGCGGGGCCAGCAGCTCGCCAGCCCCATAGACATTATCCACGGCACATATACCGCATACTGAAACACGGCGAGTGGGGAGAGGAGACGTAATCCATAGTTCTCTATGAGAACTGTGGATTACCGTAATGACTGGGACGGATTTCACCCGGAATTCGCGCAGTACGCCGCGAATTACTGGCTGAAACCCGTCCAAAATAAGCCGTGTGAACATGGCCTAATACTAATGGCTTACGCTAAGCCGGGAAACCACCTTTTAAACTTTTTAATATTTATTTTATATATATATACTGGAGGGGGCATCTATTATTACTGGAGGGGCATGTATTTATCTATCATTACTACAGGGGGCAAATATCTCTATAATGACAGAGCTAATTACATATGTATATATAGAGATATATATATATATATATATATATATATACATATATACACATACATACATATATATACGGCCCGGTGCCGGTCCACGGACCAGCAGTTGGGGACCCCTGCTCTAGGGTTCTTAAAGGGGTTGTCTCACTACATTGATTCATCTCACCTCAGTGCTGTTTTCTTGGTTTCACTTTGAATTCAGGGGCATGTTTATATATATTTTCTTAACATGTATATTTAGTCCCTCTAGGGCAGCAGTTCCCAACCTTTTTTCCACCAGGGACCGGTTTTATACAAGACCATTTTTCCACGACCCGGTGGGGGGGGTTGTCGGGGGGGGGGGCGGTTTGTTAGGGAGGGGTTGGATGTTTAGAATCACACTTGAAAGAAAAAAAAAACAATCAAGTGTATACTGTGTAATTTAGGGGAATAGTATGGGGTAACCAGTATTTTATAACTGCAGACTGATAATGCTGATCCACAGAGCTGACAATCAGTCTGCAGTAATATTGATCAGCATTATACATGTATATCATAATACATATTAGTAATTAGTTCTGTCATTATAGAGATATTGTCCCCTGTAGTAATGATAGATTAAATATATGTCCCCTGTAGTAATGATAGATAAATACATGCCCATCCAGTAATAAGATAACGACATGCCCCCTCCAGTAATAGATAAATACATGCCCTCTCCAGTAATAATAATATGCTCCTCCAGCAGTATGCCCCCAGTAATATGGCCCCATTAACTTGTAGTTGCCAGGTTAGTTTAAAAAAAAAAAAAAAAAAAGAGAACGTTACTCACCTTGCCAGGATCCCTGCAGAGACGCTGCCTCCGGCATCCGGCGTAATCCTGTGCCGCAGGGGGTGTGACGTCTCTGCTTCATCACACTCCCTGCGCCGCTGATTTGTAGATGCGGCCCTCAGTGAGCGCCACATCTACAGCGATAGGGAAAGCAGGGACGGTAGTGAGCCACCCCTGCTTTCTCTATAAGGCCGTGTTCACACGGCTTATTCACTGCGGATTTGTGAGCCGGATTGCGCTCGCAAATCCGGCGTGAATAAGGGGCGGGGCCGGAGCGCGGCGGGGGCACCGCTCCCTGGCCCCATAGACTGTCATTATCTACGGCGCGTACGCGCCGTAAATAATGTGCATGTCACTTTCTCCTCCCGCGGCGGATTCGCCGAGCGGGGAGGAGCGATGGAATCCACAGTTCTCTATGAGATCAGTGGATTACCGTAATGACAGGGACGGATTGGCGCCGTACTGCAGCGCAAAACCGGCGCGGAGTACGGCGCCAATCCGCGGACAAATAAGCCGTGTGAACGAGGCCTAACGATGCAGCCGCACGTTGTGTGCAGCTGCTATCTCTGCGCGGCCGGATTACAGCAGACTAAAGTCAGCGGGCGGTCGGCATCATGTGTAGCCGGGGCCGCGGACCGGCAGGGGATGTGCTACGGCCCGGTGCCGGTCCACGGACCAGCGGTTGGGGACCCCTGCTCTAGGGTTCTTAAAGGGGTTGTCTCACTACATTGATTCATCTCACCTCAGTGCTGTTTTCTTGGTTTCACTTTGAATTCAGGGGCGTGTTTACTGGCTTCCACTAGGCTGCAGTAGAAGCCAGGTCTGTAGCTATAGCAACCAGTACTGGCAGCCTATCATGAGAGATTCAACAGGTGTGTATCTATAGTGACCTGAAGAGCTAATGAGCTAACGATGGCGGTTCTATTACTTCCTGCTTCGAGCAAACAATAATAGAAAGCTAAACATGGCGGCGATGGAAGTCTTCATACGGCTCTTAGCTGCCGTGTTAACGTTATCAGGTGCTGATTGCAGTGAGAGACGTTTCTCTTTCATTTAGATGCCGCGACTGCGATTAGTCAGTTGTGGAATCCTCAACTACTCTTTGCATCCATCTGCCAAGAACAGTTGTTACAATGGAGCGTATGAGAGCGGACTTAATTTTTCTCAAAACTACTGAGTATTGCCTTGTTCAATCGGTTCAGAACTGTGCAGAGGTTAAGGCCGTGTTCACACGGCTTATTCACGGCGGATTTGTGAGCTGGATTGCGCTCGCAAATCCGCCGTGAATAAGGGGCGGGGCCAGAGCACGGCGGGGGCGGCGCTCCCCGGCCCCATAGACAATGCATTGTTTACGACGCGTACGCACCGTAAATAATGTTCATGTCACTTTCTCCCCCTGCGGCGGGTTCGCCGAGCGGGGAGGAGCGACGGAGTCCACTGTTCTCTATGAGAGCTGTGGATTACCGTAATTACTCCGAAGGATTGGCGCCGTACTGCAGTGCAAATCCAGTGCGGAGTACGGCGCCAATCCACGGACAAATAAGCCGTGTGAACGAGGCCTAAAGGGAACCTGTCAGCTGTTCTATAATGTCCACGCTATGGCTGAGTGTAATAGCCATGGGCTTCCTCCACACAATATTGTGTGTTTATTCTGAAATGTTTCTGAGAAAACACCCTTTGAAGCTGAGTCATGCACTGCCTGAGGAGAAGAGTCCAAGAAAGTCCTTAAAGGGGAGTTTCCACCATAGACTTTAATGACACATTGGATATGACATCAAAGTATTGTACTTGGTACGGTAAAAAAAAGACACGTCGCTTAGTATGATCCACAGAATCACGGGGGTTAGGATCCGAAACTGCCCTGCTTCTGTCCTTCTGCTTGACATTCCACTCCCCACTGCTCTTCTAAAATCCCACCTCCTGGTCTTCCTCCTTTTGGCTGCCAAGATAGTGATTCCCAGACTCTGGCTGTCACCCGCCTGCCCGACTATGACGGACTGGATTCGGGAGGTTCATGCGCTCCAGCGTTTAGAGGAGTTCAGGACTGATTCTCCTTTGCGTTCTAGTCAGTATCTGCTTACTTGGGAGGACTGGATCTCTTTTTGTAGCTCAGATACTTATTTAACCTGTTCTAGAGGCAGGGCCTCTGGTTCCTGCGGAGAACGTGGTAAGGACTTGCGACCTATCATCTTCAACTATATGTATTGTGGGAGTGTGGTGTGCCCGGTGAGTCAGCGGTTGTGCTATGTTACCTTTGTTTGTGATATCATGACAATTCAGTTTGGTCTGCACATGAGGTTTTTCCCTAGACATGCCGGTACCTGAGGTGCTTAAGTGGGGGTTCTAGGGCGGAGCTCTAGCCCTGGACTCTCGAATGAATCCTGCTACTGGACAAAGGCCCTCCATTTGGTGCCCAAGTTGTAGAGTCGGTAGCCAATAATGAACCGCTCTCTTTCCATACCCTTGATCCCCGTTGTGTTTTTTTTTCTTTTTTTTCTTTTTTTTCTTTTTCTTTCTTTCTCATCTCTCTCTTTAGCCCCCCCCCCCCCCCTCCCTTCTTCTCACTATTTAGCTCCTCCTTTGGCCTTCATAATAGTGGAGGCCATACTTTTGGCTTTTTTGAGATACCATCTGGAAATAATGCTGCCGTCTCTTTTGGTAACTGTACTAACTTAAGGACATATTGTGTAACCTCTGTGCAATGTTTTACACTGTATTTTTCATGATCTTGTTAATAAAAATGTTTGAATACGAAAAAAAGACACGTCCATAAAGTTCAACCGAGGGTGGGGAAAATGTAGGTGAAGGGAGGGAGATAAGGAGTTTAACCCCTTCACGACCCTGGGCGTATTAGTACGTCCCAGGGCCGCTCAGGGGCTTTGCAGGGGGATCGTTCCACGACCCCCCCGCACAGCCGCCGGGTGTTAGTGGCTGATCGCAGTTAACATCCGGCAGTAACAGCGCCGGCGGGTGGCTCCGCCCGCTGGTGCTGTTTAACCCATCAGACACCGCGGCGTCTGAATGAACGCCGATCAGTGCCGCGCACCGATCCTTACGGTCATCGGCACCCCGACGACCGGGCATGGTGGTGGTGGAGCCTCGTGAAGGCTCCCGTCACTTACCTTGGCCGGTTTGCCCCACTTCCGTCCGCAGACAGGAAGTGGGGGAAACCGCCATCTTTGTACACCCTAATGCATTGCCTATGCAATGCATTAGGTTGTATTAACAATCGCGCCCCCTATTGGTCAAGCACCATAGGGGGACTAAATGTTACAGTAAAAAAAAAAAAAAATTTTAAAGTACAAAAAAAAAGTATTAAGTTCAAATCACCCCCTTTCCCCATTTTACAGATAAAATCATTAAAATAATTAAAAAGTTACACATATTTGGTATCGCCGAGTCCGAAAAAGTCCGATCTATAAAAATATAACATCATTTGTCCCGTACGCTGAACACTGTAGAAGAAAAAAAATTCCAAACGCCAAAATCACGTTTTTTGGTCATTTTACGTCACTCAAAAAATGAATAAAAATGATCAAAAAAGTTGCATGCATCCAAACTACTAGCGATAAAAAGTACACTTCAGCCCGCAAAAAATGCCCCCTCACTGACGTCCGTAGGTGTTAGTACAAAAAAGTTATTGGTCGCACAAACTGGCGCCGCGGCGCAAATGTCAAAAATAGAAAATGTTTGGCATTTTTTTACGGTACCAAAACATAATGGAAACCCTACATGTTTGGTATTGCCGGATGCGTAACAACCTGAAGAATACAGATAAACACATTGTATTTACCGAAGATTGACGCCGTAAAAGCAAATCACCCGAAACTGGCGAAAATACGTTTTTTTTTCACAATTTGTCCCACTTGGAATTTTTTTGCGGTTTCCCAGTATATTCTATAGTATATTCTATAGTATAGTGAATAATACCATTAGAAAGTACATATTGTCCCGCAAAATAAAAGCTCTCGTGTCTATGTAGGTGGAAAAATAAAAAAGTTATGGCTTTCAGAAGGCGAGGAGGGAAAAACGAACGTGTCACACACAAAAAAAACGCCGGGTCCTGAAGGGGTTAAGGGGTTTATCCTACTGATGAAGACTTTGAAACCCATAAGGCAAGAACCAATCTGCTCTAGGCAGGGCTGTGGAGTCGGCAAGCCGAAGCCCCGACTCAGACTCCTCAATTTCCCAAACCTCCGACTCCTGATTCCCTCATACATGACGCATGTTTTAAGTGATAACTTTACTGTAGTAAAATGGTAACATGAGACTGTTTACCACCTTATGATACAATAATCAAGCTATTTAGGTAGAACAGACACTGACAAGTAAAAGGGTATCAATGTTTTTTGATCTTTTGAACACTTGTGTGTAGAGTTGTAGAATTAGCTGTATTTGTATCCTAGTCCAGTCTGCTCCTTCTTTGGGATTGTGTAGAAGAGACCTGGGATCAGATTTTTGGTCAAGATATGCTTGAATCTGATTCCAGAGCCCAGAAGGATTCAGGCAGTATTGAAAACTATAAGGTGGTTTTCCCAAAAATACTAAGAAAATAATAAAAATTAACATTTTGATTTTTAGGAGCAAAACGTAACAATCAGTTACAGGAAAGAATCTGCAGAACTAAGCAGATGCTAAATACTTGCAAGTCACGTTTATCTATAAGATCGGTAACATGACTGTATATAAAATTACAGTAGCCTCATGTACAAAGCTGTAGTGGAAATGGAGAGATATGGAGCCTGAAAGTCACAATTTTCAAACCATTGTTACCATTTGCTTATCAGTGTAAAATATATTTATTGGATATGACTTTAGGCCAAAACAAAATTTTTAAATATGCAAAACACTGCAGGAACATTCGTGGAGTCTCTGAATTTGTTCTGAGAAATAGTATTTCTTCCATCAGATCCTGCATACATGACTCACATCTGATCTCATTATTTCCAGGCTAGAGAAGGGCCTCTCTAACACTAACTTCTGTGGGTGCAAAGCGGTGACCACAGGGGCAACATCTCTAACAATGTCAGGGTAAAAAGGGAATTCCCTCGGCCACAGTCAGTTTTGATGACTGTGGCCGAGGCAATTCCTTTATACCCTGACATTGTTAGAGATGTTTCCCCTGTGGTCACCGCTTTGCCACCAACGGAAGTTAGTGTAGAGAGGCCGTTCTCTAGCCTGGAAATAATGAGATCAGATGTGAGGTAATTTATGCAGGATCTGATGGAAGAAATACTACTTCTGTGAAAGCGGATGAAAAATTTTGCTAAAATCTGTTTGCCATGGGAGCAAAGTCTTTTCCCCTGGGGCAGCGCTTTGCCTGCTCATGTCATCAATTACACTCCTCATGTGATGGGGCTGAAGATATGGGAGCAGTAGCACTGGCCGGACCCAATTCCTCTTGCTCTTTGCACTGCATCGAACTAACTGGACCAACTTATTATATATTTTGGGAGTCTGAGTCGGTCCCTTTTATGACGACTCCGACTCCTGCAAAATAGCCACCGACTCCATGACTCCAACTCCACAGCCCTGGCTCTAGGGAAGATTTCACCCCTGATCCCAGAGTTGAAATCAGACTGGATCTAGAATTCTATACGGCTACATATGTATTAATATATTTTAGTTTCAGGTAGTTATCTAAGCCTTTCTTGAAAATTGCAGCTGTTCCTGCTGTGACCAGCTCCTCAGGCGGCTATAACACAGATTCACAGTTCTTACAGTGAAGAACGCTCTTCTCCTCTGGAGATTGAATCCTTTTTTCTCCAGACGAAGGCAATGTCCTCTTGTCTTTTGAGGGGACTTTATATGAAATTTATATACTTACATTAATTAATCATGTCTCCCTGGAGCCGTCTTTTCTCAAATTCTTCTAACCTCTCCTCATAACTAAGATGCTCCATTCCCCTTATAAGTTTGGTTGCTCGTCTTTGCACTTTCTCTAGCTCCATTACATCCTTTATATAAATGGAGGCCCAGAACTGAACAGCATATCCCAAGTGAGGCCACATCAATGCTTTATACAGCGGTAATATTACATCCTTGTCCCGCAAGTCCATGCCTCTTTTAATACACGCCAATATCTTGCTTGCCTTAGAGGCAGCTGATTGACACTGCATGCTGTTCTGTAGTCTGTGATCTACAATTACACCCAGATCCTTTTTAACAAGCGATTTACCCCGGTTTTTCACTCCCTAGGACATATGATTCCTACAGTATTGAATCCAAAAAAAATATTTTGTATGAGCAGCTTTAAAGGGTGATGAAAGGACAGAGGACTAACGCTGCAGAAAACCCCGGGGGACAAAAAAAAGGGAAAAAACCACAGAAGACTAGGGAAAACTCTACAGGGCCGGCGGTAGAACAGAGGAAAGGAAGACTGCTGATCTAGGTGGATTTTCTTTTATTTAGGCAGCAACTGTTTATTTTGTTTTTAAGCAAAGTGGAAAACTCTTTTTATGGGAACAGGTCTCTCCCCTGTTTGGGTATAAAGTGAGACACCTGTCAATTAAAGGGGTGTTTCCATCTCACACTTTGATAACATGTCTTATTGAGGCATCAAAATATGAGGGTGCAAGTAATTCGGGGACCCCCCCTATCTCAGAACTAGCCCCCAAATTTCCCTTAGAAGGAGAGCCGGTCACACTTGTGTACTGCTTTCCATTCCGTTCTATGGGAGTTCCAAGTATAGCAGAACACACTGCTCACCTGCACTCTGAATAGAATGGTGAGCAGTGCGCAAGTGTGACCGGATCTCCACTTCAAACAAAGACTTTCGGACCCATTTCCGAAATGGAAAAGGGGAACAGAATGAGACTTGCACCCATCATACTTTGATAGCTTATCCTTAAAGGGGTTGTCTCACTACAGTGATTCATCTCGCCTCTTTTCTGTTTCTTGTTTCATTTAAATTCGGGGCCGTGTTTACTACTTCCACACCCTGAGTAAACCCGGGTCGTAGTTTATAGAAACCCAGCGCGGCACCCTTTCGGATAGTAAAACGGGTCTGTAGCTATAGCGACCGAGGAGCTGATGCACCCCATACAAAGAGGGGAAATTCAGAATGGGGAGGACACTGTTAATGGCATATATTGGGAAAAGTTAATTGTTTTTGCAAGATCTTTCACATAAAAAGCAATCATGGTAGTGAGACAAGCCCTTTAAGACGTGCTTTCAAAGTGTGAGATGGAAACCCCCTTTTTGCGACGGGTTTGCTCGCTTATACCCAAAAGGGACAGAAATTTTCCAAAAAAAAAACTGTTTTCCACTTTGTTTAAAAAACCAAGTAAACTGTTGCTGCTAAAATTAAACTAAAACCACCTATATCGGCCTTCTTCCTTACCTTTGTTCCACCGCCGGCCCTGCAGAGTCTTTCCCTAGTCTTTTGTTTTCTTCCCGTCTCTGTCCCAACGGGATGTCTGCAGCAGTCATGCCTCTGTCCTACATCACCCTATAAAGCTGTTCATACAAAATATCATTGGTTTCTTTGTTGTTTTTTTTAATCTATGTAAAACCATAAAGTTCAGTTTCTACAAAAATTGTCATGAAAAAACAACTTGCCTCCTCTGCAGTAAAACCACTCTGGCTGATTTCCAGTGACAATACCACAAGACTTAGTCATTTAGCGGTGACATAAAAAA
Source organism: Phyllomedusa bahiana (assembly GCA_025379985.1). Taxonomy (NCBI): domain Eukaryota; kingdom Metazoa; phylum Chordata; class Amphibia; order Anura; family Hylidae; genus Phyllomedusa; species Phyllomedusa bahiana. Next base: position 19,651 of record JAODAL010055588.1, read on the forward strand.
AAAGGGTTAAAATTATCCCGTTGTCCGCCAGCGCCGGCATGAGGGGTTACAGGGCTGGATACATGTCCGTACATGTCTGCGCTTTCTATTTAATCCGGGGACAGTTAGATGCTGTTACAGTATAACGTGAGCGGTACAGCGGGCAGACAGCATGGTAAACGGTTGCTGGGGGGGCTTTACTTTAAATTTGTTTTTGAATATTACTCCTAAAAATCAAATAAAATTTGGGGATGTCTTTCATTTGGGAAAGTTTTGTTGCCCCTTTTCCTTTAAAAGGGGAAAAGGGACCAGGCATAAGAAAAAGCGGTTAGTCCAGAGCCCGAATTCCTACTTCATGGATGTGAAATGCCCAGGTAAGGACTGGTTGCTGATGGATTCACTTGGATTTTTCATTAAAGGATTGTCCCATAAGGAATATTATGTAAGTTAAAGGCAACCTGTCAGGGGGAAATGCATACAATGTAGGGGCAGCATTTTTACCGAGAAGATTACGTTTTCTCACCTATGTATATAGCGAACAATTATTTGGGGGGAAAAAAAATTTTAGAAATTTCTTATTTAAAGAAAACCTTCTTTTGTTTATGCCCCCCTTGCGAGGCGAAAAGCTAGTGTCGGGAATGCTGTTTCCGGCTGTGCCCCTTTTATTCTGTGGGGCTGGGGTTTTTCGGTTTTTAAATGCTCAAATCTGCAGTTTTCAGCCAAAAGAAAGTCATTTCAAAAGTCATTTGTTTTCAAACCCGCCATCTGGGCTAGCCCCGCCCACCTCAACTGAAAAACCCTTTTATTTTGAAAGGAGAAGCATATGAATAAACCAATGGCGGGGCTAGCCTTTGTGGGCGGGCTAACACCAGCCCTGATAAGATTTGGGGGGTAAAATCTCTAAAACAACAGCTCTTCAGAAAAAGGACCCCGGCGGGGAACAGCATTTGAAAACTAGCTTGTGCTGCCCTCAAACAAAATCTTTGTGACGGGTTTCCTTTTAAATCGGGTTTTAGGAGTTCAGGGGGTGGTTCTTAACAGTACTTTATATCTCGACACAAGCTTGTCAATCACAAAATGGAACCGCCCACTGGACTCCTAGGCCCAGAATGAGCAAAGGTGTAAAGGGGGGGGGGGGTGTTTACACAGTGTGTTTTGGCCGTCATTTTGCCAAAATATGTGCCAATATATGCCCCAAACAATGTAGCCTACACTTCCCATAGAGTACAATGTAAAATAGGCACCATAAATCAGATAGGGGGCTATTGTGCATAGTTTGTGCAGTTGAAATTACACTTAATTTCAGCAACACAATGAATGCGGATTGCAGCCTACGAGGGCCCCCCCATTAAAAACCCAAATGAACCCAGCCAAACATAACTTGCTAATTAGGGGGTGTTCAACGCATTGAGCCCCAGTGAACTTTGTTTTTTGATACGTGTTTTATCCACTGTTGGACCCAACAACCCAAACACGTATCTAAAAAAAGCCATGTTTTACATGGCTTTTAAGTAAAAAAATTTTTTTGGGGTTCACAACATGATCGCGAGCGTGTCTCATTGCACTTTCGGATCTTCTAGAATTGAATTCAATTTTGATCTGAAAGAGAGCAGGAGCCCCATAATAAATATAGGGTTTCATCCTGCTGCAGCCAAAACACACGCTGCATGTTGGGTAGGTGGGATCCCAAACGTGTGCCTTTTTTTGGATGCGATTTCTGGATCCAAAAACGCAATGTGAACAAGCCCTTACATTTAAAAAACTTTTTTCCCACAGATTTTTACATCACCCCGCACTATAAAATGGAAAAATTTATTTTTCGTGTGATCAGTTTCTTTAAATCCAGCCCTAAATTAGTAACTTATGTTTTAATAATGTACAATATATAGTGGTGAAACTTAAAGGGAGCCTGGCGCATAGCGTATGCTGCCCTTGCTGAGGGCACATCATTTTGGGCAGAGGCCTGTTTTCCCGTGGTTCTCCCTGCTGTAAAATACAGTAGTTTTTAGGCATTTAATAAAAATTTGGCGGGACAGGTCATGTGGGCCCGAGATTAGTCCCGTTTTAGATGAACGTTGGGGATGGTGAGGTCCCCTGCGTTTTTTTTATCAGCAGCACAGGAACCTGTTTGTTTCCTACTGACAAGCTTTAACCCTTTTAAAGGGCTTGTCCTTCTCCCTACATTTAGCAGAGCGTTTGGCCCAATTTCTGGTATTCAATTACCCTCAGCCTGACCAGGAAGTGGGGCCTGAAGTTGGCTGTGAAGAGCAGGCTCTGTGACACAATATGGAGCTCTGAAACTACTATATATTACAGCATAGGGGACACACAACTGGAAACCGGGTGTCAGTAGCTTATGCTAAGCAAGTAGGTGAAAAGATGTTTTCTCAGTGTACAAGACCAGCTGTCAAATACAGAGGAAGCGTGATACTCTGGGGCGCTTTTGTTGGATCCAGATTTGGTAACTTGCACAGGGTCACTGGCAAACTCTTCCGAATGGTCTACCACAGCATTTTGATGCACTATGCACTACTTTTTAGGTCCACACATACAAACCATAATCCAAAATTACTTTTAAATTTTGTCACAAAAACCTAAGAAAGAAAGACTTTCAGTTTTTCAGCCGCCGGCCCCCCCGACAAACATTGACCATGTTCATTTTTTCCCCTCCGGGTTTTTGGGCAGAATATGAAAAAGTCTAGCAAGGGGGAGGGCTTTTTCCCCTTTCGGCCGGTCCCCGGCCCAAAAACAGTGCAAATACCCGGCGGGGTAAACACCAGTATTTGTCCTGTTCGTGGGGAGCGCCCCTTAAGGGCATTGGTGATGGAGGGTTTTTAAAAGCAGGGGACAAGGCACAAAACAACAAAGGGCAAAAAAGCTAAGCTTTGAAAAAAGAAAAAATCAGAATAGCATTGTATTTGGCAATAGTCTTACTTTTTGTCTACATGTTTAAAGTGAATCAATGATATTTGGGAAAACCCTTAATTTTTTTAAAAAGAATTTTTTTTTTATCCATCTATTTTCTCTTTCTTTCATTTAAAGTACATTTTGGACATTAAACTGTGAATATCAATAAGAACTGGAAGAACTGAGGTGTTCTAGATCTGTTGTGTGTTCTATGTCCAATCATTTACCAGTATGGCTATGTTCACACGGTGTATTTGCAGGGCGTAATTACGCCCCGCATTATGCGTTGGGAGGGGGGGGTGGGGGGGGCCGCACTTCGCCGGCCCCCGCAATCACTGCTAGCGGGTCGTATACGCCGCTAAAAGGACATGTGAATTATCTCCCCGCCCGGGGGGAGAGGAGACTAATCCAAGTTCTCTATAAACTGTGGGTTACCGTAATGAATGGCCGTTTCGGGCCCCTAATTGGCGCACTTCGGCGGTAATTACGGACCGAAAATAGGCCCCCTTTTTAAGCCTGGTTTAAAAAGGCCTAATAGTGACAATTCAAAAGCAAAGAACGGGTTTCCATTTAGGAGATTTAATGCTATGGCCCCACGGCCAGTGTGGGTAAATGGAAACCCTTTATATTTTTTTTTTTTCTCTCTAGGCTGCTATAAGATCACACAGTTTCAGCCAGCAAGACAGTTTTTTTTTTGTGAGGTTTTTTCTACTGTTCTGTGTCAGCCCACAGGTGGCAAGGCAAGGCTCACAGAAGGTAAAGTATGGTTAAAAAAACTGCTTGTTTTGAAAGTGCTGTATTTTTATATTTTAAAGAAGCTATCTTATCATGCAGTATCAAATGGCAGCTATTAAAGGGGTGTTCCCACCACAGACTTTGATGGCATATCATAACATAGTGTTTGGCTGTAATCGGATTTCCCATGGAACACAATGGGGAAATCCCTGACAAGCGGAAAATAAAACCCTTCTGTGACAGTACTTTCCGGGTCCCGTTTCCAAGATAGCTGTCGGTCCCAGAGGTGGGACCCTTACCGTAACTTTGAGCCTATTTTATTTTATACAATCAAAGTCTAAAAAAAATTTGGGCCCTAAAATTAAAAAAAAAGTAATCCTGAAACTGCCAAAACGAAATCTTACAGAGAAACCCTTTTTTTTTGGTCTTGGAGGGGACCTCCATGCCCCTTTTCCCGTTGGGGCATATGGACAGGGGTCTTCATGAGCCAACTTCTTTTGTTTTTTTTTTTTTTTTTTTTTTTTTTTTAAACATCAATAACACTTCAGGTTATAAACTGGATATTTTCGCATGTATGTGCA
>JAODAL010055589.1:0-23850 GCA_025379985.1 Phyllomedusa bahiana
CCAGGGATGACCTCATACTCTGCCCCTGACCTCCACACTTGTGATTGTGCCACCGGGCCAAACTGTTTTCCCGCCCCCAAAATTCATTGTGCCACTGCCTGACCTCATGTGGCTGCCTTGACCTCCCCACTGTTGGATTGTGCCACTCGGGGCCCAAATACTGTTTTGCCGCCCCCAGAATGTCATTGTGCCACTGCTGCCCTATGTGCTGTGGCTGCCGCCGTCACCCCACACTCTATCACTAATGTTGCCACCTAGCCTCAGTTTTTTTTTTCCAGTTTCGCTAGCTGACTTATCAGGCTACATTCCCGTTGAGTTTTTGGTCGGTTTTCCCCTTTTAAAGTGCCCAGGGAATTTTTAGTGAACGATTCTAAGAGGGCGCAGTTGCGTGTCATACTAAAACACAAATTGTATGAAGACCAACCCCAAGCCCCCTTGCATTTTTAAACAGGCACAACGTTCTACAGCCCCCTGCAGGCTCTGGGAGCCGGGAAAATAGGTTTTTTAACGTGATTCGGCCGAAGTAATTCGGACCAAAACAAATTTTGTCGGAAAATCGGCGAAGGACCGAACCGAATTTTTGAGAATTGGGGCCATCTCTTTTTAGCGCAGCCCGAGATTAAAAGACTAGTGACCTAGAAAAAGGAAATCTTAAAAGGGTTGCCCCACATTTGTAAAATCCCTGATTTTTGGCCAGTTGGTGGGGGGGGGGGGTCGTACGAGTTAGGACCAATGGAGGGCCTATAGTGCGAGGACGTTCTCCCACTCTGCAGCCCTTTGAAAAAACTTTTTAATAGATCATCTAAAAAAGTATAGGTAAGTACTTAAAAAAAAATATTTTTTAGGGAGGAAAAATGTGTGTTGTAATCCACTCCCAATTTGGGGGAATATTGGCTGTTTGTACATGTGGCGAATGTAAAAGAGTTTACGGCTTTTGCGATCAAAATGTGTTCGCACGTTTTGATAAACCCCTATGGGGAAACCTCTGGCAGAAAGGCATTGCGAATTTGTGAGATTCATTGATAAAGTTTTTTTTGTGACGAAAGTTTTGTTTGGCACGGGGTTAAATCCCCGACAGGGATGGGGAAAAACCCTGAGTGGTAGAGGATGAAAACTACGGTAGTGTGGGAAAAGTTTCCTAACCGGCTTTCGGAAAGTTTTTGTTTGGATGTAATGGTCGGGGGTCCCTGTTAATGTTAAGTCTAAGAAGGAAACTTGTGTGGAATCAAAAGTGATGGTGAATTTCAGGTTAAGAGGGTTGTTATTTAAGAATTCTGCAAAACAACAGACATCTGTCATGTGAACTCCTCCATATAAACAACATATCATTATACCCCCATACCACTGGACGTCCGAAAAAAAAGGTTTGGTTTCGGGAAAAAAATATACATGTGTTCAAACCAGGACATAACTAAATTAGAAAACAGATGGTAAAAATTTTGGCTCCCATGGAAACCCACGTAACTGTAAAAAAAAAATGTTTGTCAAGGGAAAAAAATTGTGGGTCATGAGAAACCGAACTGTCAAAAGTAAAAATTGCTGCAAGTCACCGAAAAATCACTGTATTGAGCAAAATGAAATTCAAGAGCCATGAGTGCGAGTCCAGTGGTATGGAGGTATACAGGGATTCAACGTCACAACAAATTCACGGGGAAGTGTGAATGCCAAATAATGTTGTACTATTTCTGCAGGACATCTCTGGTGTCCTACAGACAGCCAGGGACACGGCGCATCAACGGCTGAGGAAGACAATCAAGCCATTCACATAGTGGTTCTAACAGGGAACTATGCCCGATACGATAGGTCTCATGGGAGGGCAGGTGATAGACTTGTGTACCTTTGGTAAACCATAAATGAAAGGAACAACAGGGTCAGTGACGCACAAACGTTCACAGCAAATAGATGATAGTACGCCAAGAGATGAACCCTCATCTAATAAAGAAGAAAGTTGTGTCTGGTATAGGTTAGTAGGATTAGTACAGAATACCTGGTAAATATCAGTATCGGAAAGCAGGACAACATTTGAGATTGATACATGTCATTGGTCATAATCACTTTAGCCGCCATTCTAAAAGTGAGTTATGTCACATTTTGAAGCTCCGAAAGAGCCTTTTTATTTTTGGCAGAAAAATTTGAAGTAAAAAAAAAGGCGGAGGCTGGCTGTTGTAATAAATAGTGTTGAGCGATTTTTATCGACGAAGTTGAAATCGGCAAGGTTTTTATGGTGATCGAAAATTTCAGATCATGCGATAATTAAGGTTAAAATCTGTGCATATCTATTAAGATCGCGCCATTTTCGGCGCTTCCTGTCATTTCGGCGGCCAGCAAATCAGATTACCGAATAGAGCAGGGTGAGATGTGTGTGCGACGTCATGACTGGGATGTGTATGGTTGCGATTGGCTAGAAAAATCACATGACCTCGTTTTAACATAGAACAGCCCTTCCTGTTCAGCCTTAGGCCCCGTTCACACGGCTTATTTGCCGACGGATTGGCGCCGTATTCCGCGCCGGATTTGCGCTTCAATAGGCGCCAATCCGTCGGAGTCATTACGTAATCCACTGCTCTCATAGAGAACAGTGGATTCCGTCGCTCCTCCCCGCTCGGCAAAACCGCCGCGGGGGAGAAAGTGACATGCACATTATTTACGGTGCAGACGGCCCGGTAAACAATGCATTGTTTTATGGGGCCGGGGGCGGCGCCCCCGCCCCGCTCCAGCCCCGCCCCGTCCCGCCCCTTATTCACGGCGGATTTTGCGCTCAATACGGGGCCCCAAAATTTTTCGGGGAAAAAGCAGTGTGAACACGGGGGGCCCAGGGTCTCTCACGTCTCATGGGGAAAAGGGGCGGGGCTCTGCCCGGGCCAAAAAACTCACGAAATTTGTCTATTTCTGCACAGAGAAACCTCTAATATTAGCTTTGTCCTTCCCAAATTTTGTTAGATTAGGGGGGGATTTGAAGATTTTTTTGAAGTTACTAGAGAATTTTAAAGGGAGAAAACTACCGCGTAAAGTCACGGGAGGAAACGGGGGGGACCCGCGGGCGAACACAGCAAGCTCAAAATAAAAAAACCCCTGGATAAAGTTCACCAAAAAACTTAGTGTAGAATTGCACGCAAAATCTTTTTTTATTAACATTTTCTATTTAAATATTTCCTGGATATTGGGCCCCCTGAACTTATAATGGATACATTTTTTTCTAGTAACTGGAGGTCTCCCTTTTTTAGGTGCAAAAATTTTTCCCCTTTTATAAACAGTATACAGGTATTTCAGGTGTCATTTTTAAAATTTTTCCCCTTTCCCCCGGGGGTTATAACCACCTTGCAGGTTAAAAATTAAAAATCCAGCAATCTTGTGTCACACAGGGGTTTTTTGTTGCCAAAAAAACAGTGTTTAAAACGGGAAAAAATAACATTACTGTTTTTTGGGGCTTTTCGCACCCAGTTTTTTCATTTACGCAGCATCCAAGTAAATCTTAAAAAAAGCAATTTTTATCACCACAGGTGAATTGAAAGGTGAAAAAAATACTGTGTATTATACAAAAAAACATAACAAAATACGTTTTTTGATTTTTCGCCCCCAAGCTTTGTTCATTGAGGCCCCACGTTAAGGCAGGGTTCCCCCGGTTTTAAAAAGGGGCCTATTTCGGTCCGAAAAATTCGCGCCGAAGTGCCCCAAATTTACGGCCAAAAAAGGGCCCAAATTCATTTTGGTAATTCCCTTTTCTCAAAGGAACTATGGATTACGTCTCCCCTCCCCCCCCGGCGAAGCCCGGCCCGGGCGGGGGGATAATTGACATGCACTTTTCAAACCCGGGTACCCCGCCCGCTGCAGTGTTTTGTCTAGGGGCTGGCGAAGTGCCGGCCCCCCGCTCACTCCCCCCCCCCCGCCCCCCCCCCCATCCAGGGGCGGCCTAATTGCGGGGCGTAATTACGCCCCGGGAAATTTAAAGCCTTTGGTGAACATTTCCTAAATTTTTAAAACAGCAATTCAAATAGTCACCAGAGGTGATTAAAAGGGGTAAAAAAAAATCCCGGTTTTATACGAAAAAAATAACAGTACGTGTTTTTTTGCCTTTTTGCCCAGTCCAGTTTTGTTGATGGGAACCTTGCAGTTTTTTTTAAATCGGGGTTCGGGGCCCCCGTGAATCTAAGTAACGAAATCGTCCCCAAAATTTTTGTCCTTCCGGGGTTTAATGCAACCTCACCCTGCAGTTTACCTCCCGTCCCCCCCATTCACCCCCACAAATGTTTTTCATCACCATCACAGCACCCGCCCAAACCCAAAAAAGCCCCCCAAATTTCAACCTGTGTCCCCACCCTGTGGATAATCCTTTGTCTGAAACCTCTTTAATGAAAAAAAGGGGTTGGGGGTCAGAAGGCATTTTAAAAAAGATCAAGGGGAAAGGGGATTTAGTTTTGCTCTGACGCCCTTTACTAAATTGCCATTAGAGGAGGTGAAGGAACCCGGGTTTTCAATTGGAAAAAATTTCCCGGGGGGTTTCCGGAACCTTTAAAAAGTGCCCCTTTTTTTGTACCCCGCGCTTCTGGAGAGAAAGCCCCAGGAGGGACCAAGTCACCTGTTTTGGGTGATGTTTTTGATAAACGACATTGCGGTTTCCATCCGGGCCTTTTCGGGCAGAATTTGTTGCGAGCGCTTCATCAGGGGAAACGAGGAGGAAGACGAGGGGTTTAGTGTCAATAGGGTCCCGCCACAAAAAGGGGAGGAGGGGGGGGTCGCAAAAAGTCCGCTGATATGTTTCCGCCAGCCACAGTCAGCCAAACCCCGCTCCTCGTTTTATCGCCGTCAAAAAGGTCCAGCCTCTCATCCCTGGGCCTTTTTTTAAGCAACCCTTTGATTCACCCAGCGATTTTATATGCCCCCTTTTGGGCCGAAAACGCATAAGTAAGGCTAAAAGAACCTTAATTGGTTACCACCACCAACATGTCGTCACATGCAGCAAAAGCATGAGTTGAAATGGGGGGAAATTTTTGGGCCCAAAAAAGGCCAGACCAAACGCCGGGCCCCCAAACCATGTCCCCACCCTCTGTCTCTGCCCCCTCCCCCCCGCCACCACCAAGCTTTCCTCAGCTCCCCTTTCCCTCTCATGCATAAATCAGGGATCACCCCTCCGCTTAAAGCCGCCCAAACCGTCGCCCGGAAACCAAACCGGGCCACCCCAGGGACCCTTTCCTCCCCTTCTCCTTCCCCCCAGTTTGAGGGAACCGAAACGCCGAAACAGGGGGCCCAGTTTTAGCACCCAAACCTTCGTCTTCCATTTGGGAGCAGAAAAAAAAAAACACTTTAACCCCAAACCATCCCAAACCCAAAAGCCAAAATTTCCCGGCATTGCCGGGATTTTGGCCTTGGAAAGTTGTTTTTCCCGTCGGGGGTGACACAGAGGGGTTTTTCCGCCACGTCAGGGCCCTCGCCTGCCCCAATACCAAAAGCCGGGGCAGGCATTTTTTTCCCAAAAAAGCCGCCCCCTCCCCGGGGCCAGCCACGTGTCAAAAAAAATTTTCCCAAGCCCCGTTGTCGGGATCTGTTTTTCGGAAAAGTCCATCCACCACCGGACACATAACAGTAAGCAGGGCCCAAAGGCCTTTAATTCTCTGTGACAGCTCACTGGGTGAGTGGGTGGATGTCTCTGAGGGGGGCGGGGCTTCTCGGGCTCGGTGCACGCCCCTTCAAAACCGCAGGGGTTTGGTGCGGGCTTTTTCCCACAAGGCCCTTTCTGGGGGCCCATCAGGGCCCCGTGTTAAAAATTAATTGCCTTGGAGACCATCCACACACATTTCCAGGAGCTGGGAAACGGCCCTCCGCAACGGGGGCCCGGGAGGCTGGCTGGGTGACAAAAACCCTTTGAAACCAGGAAAGGTGGTGTGGGATAACGTTTCGAAACCCTGCTGGCCGCCCCTTAAGATCGGTAGGGGAAGCAAACCCTTGCCTGGCACATGTCAAAACCCCTTTGTCGCCCCAGAAATTTCAAAAGAGTCCCCGGGGTTGGACTGCCTGCTGAAGAAGGGGTCGAGGGGTTTATTCCACTTTCCCCCGTTCGCACCCGTTCGTCCCGCCTGGCTGCGTTGCAGCGTTTAGTCGGGCCCCCCGTCAAACCCCCTTCATTGTTTTACGTGGCAACACCTGGGAATTTCCCCCCTCCACATGCTCCACGATTGTTTGGGGGCAGTGCAATGCCATTACGCAATACGAAAATGAAAACATGGGTGACAAGCAGCGGTGCGGCCTCGGGGGTGTTGAGCCACCAGAGTGGAGGGGAGGGGGGAAAGAGCTCTGCACCACCCTTTCCCGTTTTTTAAAAGGGCCCCCAAAATGGGGCCCGTGTGGACGATTTCCCTTGTCAGCATGAGCATTGTGGGGATCTTAGTTCTGGAACGATCGTTGGGGCACTCTGAAACAACAGGGCCCGCCCGCGACGGCGGAGGAGGCGGACACACATGCAACACGGAGCCTTTTTCTCCGTCAAAACCACAAAAGGCCCCACAGTTTCCCCCAATTTTATCGGTTTTTCAATTTTGGGAGTGGTTTTAGGGTCCAGGGGCTAGTGCAAAAAGGGGGGCACCTCAAACCCCTCAGGGGGCATCATTTAGGGAAGTCAGGGCTGCGTTTTAAAACTGTTTTCCGGGAAAGGGAAACGGGGAGGGGGAGGAGGAGGGGAGGGTTTTTTCCCAGACACCCAAAGTCCCTGCCTTTGGGGGGGGAAGGGGGGGGGGGGGGGTTGGCGCGAATTTTTAGGGAGATGAGGACCCATGAGTTTGCTAGTGCCCCCCCAACCCCGAGGCTTGGGAAAATAATTTTCCATCTCTCACATGAGTGCTTGGATGCCCCATTTCCTCCAAAATGATCCCCCGCATTAAGGCCATCAAAATGAACAAAAGTTACTCGGTGGCCACCCTTTCCCGGAATTTCCCCGGGACAAAACCAAAAAATCAGCACTTTCCCTTTCCCCCCACCCCCCAAAAAAAGGTTTAAAATTTCGGAAATGGAGACCTTGCTGATTGATCAAATGGGAACATCTGTTGCGTCTGCTTTTTAGGTTCCTCAAATTTACGGGAACAACACAGCGACTTGACAGAGTAGAGGCCCAAACAGCCGTTTTGCGGCCGGGAGCAGCACAGGGCAAGGTGGGCCCGAAGCCCAATGGGTGACCCCTTTGGGAATTTTTAATTTTCCACCTCACCAACGGCAGCAATGCAAGGGCACACATCCAACACACAGAGACCAGCTTAAGGGTTTATGGTGCACGGGTAATTTCATTCAACAACCCATGTTTTTGGATGTTTCCGGGCCCAATAATTTTGGGTACCCAAAAAGGACGAATGGCCCGACTCGGTCGGGCCCCCACCCTAGAGGTGTTGTCCTGGCCCCCAGCCAGCGTCAAATTGAGGGGGCCTTCAGCACGCCGGAGGAGTTTATTTACAGACAAACGCAAACCCACTTTCCACAGGGTAATGTGGTTTGTTTTTGAAATTTCATCAAGAGAATCAGGCATGGATCCGAGGATGTTGTGGCCCCAATTGCCGAGGTCAACCCATTAGTTGCTGGTCTACTTTTACTTCCCCCCAAACAAAAAATGGTCCTCTTGAAAAACTTATTTTAAAATGATCATTTCTTACCAATTTTTATTCTCAATTCCCAACAGTTCATTTTTTCTGGTTTTGCTTGAGGAGACCCAAAAGGGCACCCAAGGGTTTTATGACAAAATTTATATTCCCCTTTACTGACTTTATCTTTTTGGGTTTTTCACAATTTTTTTTCAAAAATTTTTTGGGGGCATGTTTTCCTCACCCAAATTTTTAAAAAAAGTGGCTGAGAAGTCATATTTATAATTTTTTTTGGGGGCATGTTGCTGTGAGTACAACAATAATCATGGTCCCTTTTGGGAACAGAAATTTGGCTTCTAAGTTGGGGTTTTTCTCCTTTTCCCAAATTTTTTAAAAGTGGCTGAAAAAGTTTATGTTTTTAATTTTTTTTTGGGGTTTATGTTGCTGTGAATAAAGCATAATCATTTCCTTTGGAAAAGAAATGTGGCTTCTAAGTGGGGATTTCCCCCACAATTTTTAACAGTGGCTGCGGAAAGTCATATTTTTTAATTTTTTGGGGGTCATGTTCTGTGAGATACACAATAATCATGGCTTTGGAACAAAAAAAGTGGCTTCTAAGTGGCTTTTTCCCCTTCAAAATTTTTAACAGGGCTAGAAGTCTTTTAAAAAAATTTTTTGGGTAATGCGCTTTGAAATGCAGCAATATACGGGTCCTATTCTAAAAAAAGTTGTTTCTAATAGACTTTTGTTCTTCACAATTGTCAAAAGTTTCTCAGGGGGTCATGTTTTTAAATTTTTGGGGGGCTTTTTGCTTTGCATGCGCATATACGGTCCTAATAAAAAATGTTTTTTTAACAGACATTTGTTTTACAATTGCCCAAAGGGGCTCAAGGTCTGCTTTGACTTTTTGGGGGAAATTTTGCTGTGACTGCAGCTATACTAAGGCCCTTTTAAAAAAATTTTTGTTTTCTAACGCCCTTTTTTTTCTTAAATGGTCAAGAGGGGCTCAGGGTGTGGTGTGTCCCCCCTTTATGATCAACCCCAAATTAATACTTTTTAAAAAGAGAAACAAAGCTGGGGGGATTATGTTTTTGTGGTTTCTGTTTAAAAGAAAAAAACTTTGCATGTAAAAATAGCGTTAAAAAATTCCTCTGAATTGTCAAGGGAGGTACGGAAAAACTTGCCGATGTGGGTTATTCAGAGGACTGGAGTATGTAGCACGGACGAGAAACAAATACAGAGGCCTTTTCCCCCCCAACGTTGAGAAAAAGGGAAAAAAAAGAATGCCAAGAAAAAGGGACCGGGGGTGTAACGGGCGTTAACAAATTTCCAAGTGAAGCTCAATTGGCCCCCCCCCTTTACGGAGGGGCAAGCCTCCCAGGTATTGATGTGTACTGAGGAAGGCTGGAAGTTCTCCATTTCCCGTTTCCGCACTTGCTTTAGCAGACAGTTTTTTTTGCTCTATCGGGCTTTTTAACCTGCGTATTAAAGTGCGGAGCCAGCCTGGGCTTCACCGCCCCCACGAACTCCGGCCCGGGGTCTGTGGGGCCCCCAGGACGGGTATAGTCAATGCCAGTTCAATAAAATGGGGGTTTGAAAGACTCCTTTTTTCCCGGCACTTTTTAAAAAAGTGGGGGGTCATCGGGTTTTGGGGGCTCATGCTTCGTTCCGGGAAAAGGGATATTCAATGTCCAGTTCAAGTAAAAGTGGTTCTTTTTTCATACTGTTTTGGGGCACTTTTTAAATTTTGGGTGGGGCAGGGTTTTTTAAAAAGGCAGGTTTTGGTACAAGACAGGGGTAGGAATGGGGTATGACTTTTTTTCTGTGGCTTTTTTGCCTAAGTGTTGGCCTAAGATGTAGCGGGGCCAATTTTTACTTGTGGTGTTAAATTTCCGCTTCTCAGCCCCGTTTTGGGTTTTTAAGAAGAAGGGTTTTGTTGCCTTCATAGACTTTAATGGTCATCGGAGGGTGTTTTCTATTGACTACGAAAACCTTATCGATGGTGGCCCGACATCGCTATCGTCGATGTCATACCAAGTAATCGCTAACATGTAATAAAATTAGTCTTTCTAAATAAAGTTTTAAAAAATACTCAGCATCAGCCAAGGGCTGTACGGGGGGTAAGAAGGGTTTTTACCTCTAAAAGAGGGGAATGGAATACTAGCAGAATCGTTGTCCCGGGTGTCCGAAACCCAACCCGAATGTAATAAAGAAATTTGTTTATCAAAATTTTAAAATAAAATTAATTTATAGTAGTACATTAAAGCGCCCGGGGTTTGTGTGTCAGGTTGAAAAAAAAGTCGTCTGACGTCAGGTCCCGGATAAATTTGTTAAAAACTTTTCATAGTGGAAAACCATGAAAAGGTGTTGTACCACAAAATTAAGACCCAATTTTAAATTGCTCCTGTTTGAAAACAAAACCACATTTGATAAATTAATGATTCAAAATTACAATGAAAACTATTGGTTTTCCTGGGCTTTCTTTTGGTGTCGTTTATGATGTTTACCCCCCCCGGCCCGGGCCTCCCCTTGTCGCCCCCGTTTTTTTTTAAATAAAAACCAGACACGGAGCACCCGGGACATATTGGTGGGGCGGGAGACTACACTGGTTTGCCCCGTCAGAGGTTTCCCCCTATCTCCGGGGAATCGGAGTCAAAACAAATTTTTTTTTGTCCTTATTTGATTCCTTGGGGAAAGGGGAACCTCTGTTAGACGCAAAAGGGACTTGGGGAACCCAAAATTGGGATTTTTTGTTTACCCCAAAACCTGTACACCTACCGTTCTAAATAGTCGGCCAGGGTAAACCGCCGCCCAGGCATTTTTTGTCATTTTCCTAAAAGGGCTGCCCTTTTTTCTGCCAAAAAGGGGTTTATATCGCTGTTCATCACCTTTTTAAAATTTTTAAAAAAATTTTCCTGTTTCCCTTTGTGTAAAAAAACCCTAAAAATTTAAGGGGAAGTCGCCCTGAAACGCGTAAGCTTCATTCATCCCCCTGTGCATTTTTTGCCGTTTTATTTGAATATTACTCAAAAAATTTATTGGTTTTTTTTTGGGGCCTTTGGACGCTGGACCAAAACTTTTGGGTGTTTGGGCTAAAAAATGTTTATCCCCCTAGCCCGGGGGGTCCCTGCAGAAATACGGGGATAAACGGTACGACTTTTTTCTATTTTTTTTTTTGCTGTTGGCTGTCCTCCCCCGTTTTTCCATTGATGTCCACGGGAAATACATATAGGAACTTTCCCTTTTCCATGCTCCCCCCATAATTTGGGGGGGACACATTGTTTAAAATAGGGCCCAAAATTTTCCCCTTTTTCTTTAAAGGGGCAAAAAAAAAGCGGCACAGGTTTTTTGTGATACTTTTTCCCCCGGGCCAGCAGCACCCGGGTCTTACGTTCTTTTGTCCAAAAAAATTGGGAGAAAATCCCAAATTTGGGGATTTAAAAGGGGGAAAATGGTGGGACCTCACCACCCTTAAGAAATATCCCACAAAAACAAATGATACCTCGGGGATTGAGTTTAAAGAAACTCCCTACTACCAAAAATACCCCGATTTTTTTGTGTCCAATCGAACCAAATACTGAGTGGGTCTCACTTCATTTGATTCAGCGGGATTATTGTAACGCAGGAGTGGATTCGTTTGGCCCAAAACCGAAAAGCAAAGATAGCTAAGCCACCCCAGGGAACGGAGTCTAAGAAACCCCCCGGGTTTTTCCAACCTAAGGCCCGCCGCAAACCCGGGAAATGGACTTGCTGCGGCGGAGGCTCCCAATTCGTTACCCCTGACGTGACGGCTTGCCATGACGGCCCGGGGGTACAGCAGGTACAAAGACTTAACCAGAGGCGTAGTGGGGGAAAGGGCAAAATTTTTCAGGGAAAAACCCAGCAGAGGTTTCGTATCAAGAAGGGCGACGGCAGGGCAGGGGGAAACACAAGGTCGGGAAACGTTAAGAAAAAGCGGACTTTTTACAGGGGTAATCAAGACGAACCCAATACCTCAAAACAAAACCAAAAACACACCCAACAGACGGGGCAGAGAGTGCGGGGGGGGCGTATACCTTATAAAGGGGCCCCAAACCCTTTTAAATTACCAATTAACGGCGGGCTGGGCCCCTTTTTAAATCTGGAAGCCCGCCCCGGCGCGCCGGGGCCCTTTTAACAGGGGTTTTATGCGCAGGGCGGCTGCCCAGGGCGGAAAACAGGAGGGGGGACTGGTAAGTACGGGGTTTCCCAGGCGGGGAGGAAAAAGGACAAGGGCTGGGGGCAGCCGCGGGCACCTGCGCCGGACCCCTTTCCGCCGGGGGGACGGGCCCGGGGCACCCGTGACAGCCCCCCTCCCACCCCCCCCCTTTATTTTCCCCCCTCTTTTTTTGGGAGAATCAAGGAGGAGATAAAGGGACAGATTGGTCTCAGGTTCCCATAAACCAAAGCCCTTTTCCAGCAATAAGGTAGAACCGTTTTCCCCCCTCCCCTTGACCCCCAAATATGTTATTTGGGCTAGCAACAGGAGAAGGGAGAGAAAATCCACGGGAGAAGGGGGTTAAAAGAAACCACCGGCTTGAGGGGGGAACACATGAAACGCTTTTGGGGATCCCGTAGAGTCGGGGGCAAGGGGAGCTTATAAAAGACGGGGTTCAGTCGCCAAAAGCCCCCACAAAAGGGCCCCGGGTTTTTTTGGGGGCCCCCAACTTTAACTGGGCCCCTTTTAAAGGGGATTTTACTGTGGATAACCCCCAACCCCTATCCCCCTGGCTCAAATAGGGGCGGGGGCCAAACGATCCCCTGTCAGCCTGACGTTTGGGTTTGGGGGGCCCAAAGTCGTAGCGGGGCCTTTCCGTTGATTTTGCCAAGGGGCCTTGATGCCCTTTTTCCCTTGGGGAAACCCCACGGCGGGGACAAAAAGGGGACAGGTATTTAAAGGGGGAAGGTGGGGGGGGGATGAAACCCCAAAAAGACAAAAAAAAAAGGGGGGAGGCCCCCAGCGGGTTTCCTGACTCTAAAGATTTTATAAAAAACTCGGGCCCAAAGGAGAAAAAGATGGGACCAGTTACCCCTGAGGGGACCCGGCACAAAGTGCCACACGAAAGGGGGCCCAAAAACCGGGGTTAACCCCCCCAAACCTCCCCATTAGTTTGTGGGTGGTTTTGCAAAAGAAAAATCCGGGCTAAATCTGCAACTGACAACCAGAGCCCCCCAAAAATTTGGGCGATAAACTGGATTTTCCCCTTCAAGACAGTATGCAACCGGGAGACCGTGCAAGCGGAAAATAAAAGGAAAAAATTTTAAGGCAAGGGATAAATTGACCCAAATTTTCGAAAAACGATCGGGTTCAACACCAAAAGACCGTTTTACAGAAAGGGTGGGAAAACTGTGAAAAAGCCCAAAGGCCCGAAAAAGGTTTTCGGGTTTTTTCCCGGGCACAGGAAGAGGCTGAAAAAGGCCCGGGGTTTTTGAGGCGAGGACCCTTATTTCGGGCAAAAGGAGGAGCAGGCCGGGCACAAATTCCCTGCATTTTGACAAGAAATGGGCCACCAGTAGTACCCGGGACCAGTTTGTAGAGACTTATGGACTCCTGATCCCACTTTTCCCGGGAAAGAATGTCCCCACTTAAAAAGATTCTTTTGGCTGCAAGGAAAGGGTGAAACAACGTTTTCCCCGGGGGGCAAATGTAAAAGATCCAGGGGGGCCCGGGGGCCGCGACGGGGGATTCGGGAGGGATTTATGTGCTGTGGAGGAGACTCAAAAACCCCACCTTTCCCTGGCCCACAGATGGGGGCGTCCGGCCCTTTGGGACTTTCCCTTTCCCCAGTTTGGCCGAAAGTGTAGCAAAAAGTCAAAACGGCAAAGAAAGCGACCATCAAAGCCTCCCCGGGGATTCAGGGGCCCGACCTGAAGAAAAAAGGGAGGTTTTTTATGGGTCGGTAAAGGGATGTCAAAAAGGGTGACGGGGCCCCCCCCCGGAAAGGTGACCCACCCCTTCAAGAGCCAACTTTATGGCCAGAAAATTTGGGCGACCCCAAAAGGTGTAATTTTTTCTAAACCCAGGGAGAAAAATTTTTGGAAAAAGAACCCCACATGAAAAAGCATTTAAAACCCGGGGGAGTATCTCGGCAGGGGGAAACATCACCGGCCCCCCCACCGAGGAAGCTTTCCACTTCCAGAATGAAGGGGCTTTTTGGGGGCCCGGGGCAAAGACAGGCCCGGGAGCAGACGAGAATGCAGATTTGGGGAGGGTTGAACTTCTTGATTTCCCAAGGGCCGGGGGATTTGGGATTGGGCTTTCTTTTTGGCCCCCCTTAGGGGCCCACCAGGGGAGCCACCACGTAGAAAAAATGTGGATAAATTGCCCCTATAATAATTAAAAAATCCCAGAAATCTTAAAATGGCCCAAAGGCCCAACCCGGTTTATTGGGCCCACTGCAACACGCGGAGATTTTTTGAAGGATCCACCCAGGGGCCCCTTTGTCAGATTTCGATGAACCCTAAAAAAGGGTAAGCTGGTGCGTCAAAAAAGACACACCCCTCTGGATTGGCAAAAAGCCAAGGGGTGCGGGGAGCCGCCGAGGACCTGGGGGATGGGGGGGCCCGATGATTTATAAGTTTCCGGGGAAAAGAAAAGGGAAAATGGGTTCCAAGAAGAAAAAATGACACAAAAGTAAAAGTGGTTTTCCCGGAAAAAATCTCGTTGGGGAAATTTTTTGAAAATTAAAGTAGGAGCAAATGCAGAAAACCCAAAATGACATAACCAGATCTTAAAGTGGCCATCCCGCGTATTAAACGCCGTTTTCCATTCATCGCCTTCTCTAAAAACGGGAAACAAAAAAAAAAGCACCGCGGAGATCCAAACTTGGAAAATATTTTTTCGCCAAAAGTAGGGGGTCGAAAAGTTCGGAGATCAAAGGGCCCCCCAAAGGGAGCGGGGGTTTTTTATAGTCCCTTTTTTTTTAAGCCCCGATAAATCATGCAGGGCCCCGGGAGACCCCCCTTTTTTCTCCCAACAAGAAGGGGCCCCTCTCCCAAAAAACCGGGGACCGGGGGCTTACGGGGGGTTTAATCCTTTGCGGGGGTTTTTCCTTTATGTAAAAAATCAACCAAACGCATTAGTCCTTCCCGGGGCGGGAGAGAGGGTAAAACCCGGGCCTTTTGGGGAGGAAACCCCCCAGGGCCAAAGGGCAATAGACAGTCAAAGGCCCGGGGTGGAGGAAACGTTTTGGCCTGTTTTCTCCGAAAAGAACCATCCCCCCAAAAAATCCCAGGTGGCGTTTGGGAGAAACCCGGGGGAAGGGCTTTGGGAGACTTTCCCGGGGGGCGACCAAAGGGGGGAGCCCGCGGTCTAGACCCGGCAACCCTGAGTGACATGCCCGGGAAACCCCCAAAGCATGACTTCACCTGGTTTCCCAAACCAAGGGCGGGTAGGCCTGCACCAAAAGGGGGGCCCGAAAAGGTTTCAAGGGGGGATCGAGGGAAAGGGCAAAAAAGTTTTCAACATTTTTCCTTTTTGGTGGGGCCCCCAATTTTGCAAGAAAAGGGGGGGCAGACGGAAGCGGAAAAGCGTCCTTAAAGGGATTCACCACTTGGGCCGAGGGGGAAAAAACATAGGTTTTTTGAATGGAATCACAGGGAACGAAACCTGGTCACAAGTTTTGTCGGCTTTTGAAGTTTCCTGTTTGATCCTGAAAACAAAAAAGGCGGGGGGCCGAAAAAGGGGCTTCCCGGAGAAGCCCCCCTATACCCCTGCATGGTCAGAAAAAAGGGGGAGGCCCCCTTGACCCCCTAGGGTCCCTCTCCTACGAGCCCTAGGGCGGAAGTTTCCCCCGGGGGCCAAAACCCGGAAAAGTCCCCCAAAAAAAAAATGGCCAGAACCGGCCCCCAAAAGAAGGCCCCAGCTGCTTCAGACGGGGGCTGGGGAACCCGGGTTTCCCCCATGGGACAGGTGGGCTCTCTCCAACCCCTTCATTAAGGTTCCCCTTTTTCCAAGAGGGCCAAAAAGGAGGAGGAAGAGACCGGCCCTGGAACGTGGGAGGGGAAGCGGGGGAAAACGGGGTGGACCCGGGCGGTTTTTTTCCCATTGTAGGCTGCACTTGCTGCCTTTTTTGGTGAAAAGGGGAAATAAAACCACCCTTCGGGTGGCCCCCCAAATTGGGGTTTGGTCATCCCCAAAACACTGAGATCCCCCGGGGGCGGCGACCTCCTTGATTCCCCCCCGAGCCTTGGGCCAAATTTTCGCCACCCAAAAGCTTCGTTTTTTTTCAGTCCAGCTCCAAGCAGATTGGGGAAACTGAACCCAATAAAGACCGGGAAATGGTGGGCGCCCTGACGTTGGGCCGGGGCCCGTGCTGCGGCAGCCCAAAGGGAAGGGGGGCCTGGTTTTCCCCAAAGACTGGCCCGGAAAACCCCCCGGGGGGAAGGGTTTTTGGAATTTTAAGCCCCGTTTTTGAGGAATTTCCCCCCGAAAAACCCCCCCATAGTGTGGCCCAAGCCCAAAGGCCCTTTCCAGTCAAGAGGCTTGGGGTTATGAAAACCCACCCTGGCCCCCGGGGTTCTGGGGGAAATTTTTGGGGGGGCCCCCACCCCTGGGTGAATGGAGCAATGGGTGGGTTTAAAACCCCCCGGGGGGACTTCTTTTGGGGTTTTTCCCTCCATCATAAAAAAAGGAGGAGTGGGGAAAGGAATTTCGAGGGGTGGGGGGGGGGGCAGGGGGGGCAATGGTGCCGGGGGCAAAAAAAAAAAAATTTGGGGGGCGGAGGGGGGCAGCCGGGGGAGGCAGACGGGTCGCAAGGTTTTTGCTTAAAGGGCCCCCCCCCCCCCCCTGGTCAAAAACTTTGGGCTCTGCTGGGGGACCGCTGTCGGGGACGTTTCCCCGGGGATCAGGAGAGGTACCCTGGCGGAATCCAAGGCCCCCGCTGTACTGTAACGCAAGGGGTGGATTCGCTGGAAACCCCCCCGCAAAGGATGATAGCTAATCCAAACCCCGGGGACGGATCTAAGTAAACCCCCGGGTTTTTAAACCCGAGCCCCCCCCGCAAAGCGGAAAGGATTTTCTGCGGCTTTAAGCTAAACCAAAGGTTTTTTACCCCTGACTTTACTGGGGTTTCCAATGGGGCCGGGGTCAGGGCAGGCCCAAAAAGGCAAAGGCAGGGGAAACGTAACAAAAAGTACTGGTACACGGGGGAATCAAGACTGAACTTTCCCAAAACTCTCTAAAGGGACCAAAAAAACACCAACAGACCCGGAAAAGAGGGGCTGGGGCCCTAAAACCTTATATAGGGGGGCCCGGCCCGTCAATTACCAAATTTAAACCGCGCTGGCCCTTTAAAAACCGGGCACCGCCGTCCCCGCGGCGGCCCTTTAAACACGGTTTTTGCGCACGGCGGCCCTTTAGGGGGGGAAAACAGGACTGGGGCTGGGGAAGAACGTGGGTTTCCCCGGGAGGAAAATTTGGGGAACTTTAAAACCGGGGGTTCAAAACCAAACAAAAGACAAAAGAACGGAACCCCGAACACGTTGTCCAATACTGAATCCCCCATTATGGACATTTTAAAAAAAAGAAATTTCAACGCGATTTATGACTAAAAGAGCGGTTGGGGGTGTACAGTTGGGCTAATCAATATCCCACATCTGGGTTCCCCAAGTCCATTTTGCGTCATAAAACAAGGTTCCTTCCGCAGAATCAACGAAAAGGACAAAAGATTTAGTTTTGACTCATATTCCTGGGAGATAGGGGGAAAACCCTCTGCGAAAACACCGTGGGGTCTCCGCGACACCAATTTGTCCGACCGCTCTGGTTGGTTTCTATTTAAAAAAAAGGACGACAAGGAGAGGCGCCGGAAACATCATAAACGACACCAAAAAAAGCCCAGGAAAACCCAAGATTTCATGTGAAAATATTGATATCATTTTTTTATAAAAATGTGGTTTTGCTTCAAAACAGGAGAATTCTTAAAAATTGGGTCTTATTTTGGGTACAACAGCCTTTTTCTTTTATTTTCCCACTATGAAAAGTGTTAACAAATTTTCTTTGGGCCCTGATTTCGAACGACATTTTTCAAGTGACACTAAAAAACCCCAGCAAATTAAATGTATCTATATCTTTTAATTTCGGGTTTAAATTTTTGATGAAAAAAATGTCTTTTTTAAAATTTGGCAGGAATTGGCGTCAGAAAAGGGCACGGACAACTTTTCTGAGTATTCCATTTCCTTTTTTAGAGGTAAAAATCCTTCTTACATTCGAACATCTGGGGACTGACGATGAGTATTTTTCAAATTTTATTATGCAAGTCTAACTTTATTACAACAGCCAGCCTCCCCCCTTTTTTTTTTTTTCCTTCAAATTTTTTTTTTCCAAAAATAAAAAAGGCTCTTTCGGAGCTTCAAAAAAAAGACACAAAACCACTTTTAGAATGGCGGATAAAGGCGGCTCCATAGTGTTTTATGACCAAGGAACAGATCAATCTAAATGTTGTCAATGCTTTCGTATGATATTTACCAGGTATTTTTACTAATCCACTAACCTTACCAACCCTTTCTTCTTTTTAGATGGGGGGTTCATTTTTGGGGGTACATATCTTTTGCTGTGACGTTTGGCGTCACTGACCCTGTTGTTCCTTTTATTTATGGTTTACCCAAGGTACACAAGTCTATCACCTGCCCCCCCAGAGACCTATCGTATCGGGAAAAGGTTCCTGTTAAAACCACTATGTGAATGGCTTGATTGTCTTCTTCAGCCTTTTGATGCGCCGGTCCTGGTGTCTCGGGACCCCAGAGATTTCCGCAGACTAGGACAACATTTTTGGCATTCACACTTCTCGGGATTTTTGTGACGTGGAATCCTGTAACCCCATACCACGGGGACGTTGCCCTATGGCTCTTAAAATTTCATTTTGTCTAAGTGTTTTTTTTGTTGACTTGCAGAAAGTTTTTTTTTTGACAGTTCGGTTTCTCATGACCCAAAAATTTTTTTCTTTGACAAAATTTTTATTTACAGTTACGGGGGGTTTCCATGGGGCCAAATTTTCACCATCTGTTGCTAATTTAGTTTTGTCCTGGTTTGGCACATGTTTTTTTTTTTTTCTGAAACCCAAACCTTTTTTTTCGGACGTCCAGTGTATGGGGTAATTTGAAATTTTTTTGTTTATATGCGGAGTTCACATGAAGATGTCTGTTGTTTGCAGAATTCTTAAATAAAAAACCTCTTAAACCTAAAATTACATCACTTTTGTTTCCTTTTAGATTTAACATTAACGGTACCCCCACCATTACATCCAAACTAAAACTTTCCGCAACCGGGTTAGCGGAAAACACTATCCTACCCCGTATTTTATCCTAAAACCACTATGTTTTCCACCCCTTAAAAGGGAGAAAAACCCGTCCAAACGCAAGTTCGTCACAACAAAATTTTATTAATGAATTACAAAATTCGGGAAAGCCTTTCGCCAAGGTTACCCAAAGGGTTATCAAACATCCCAAACAAAATTGTTGATCCAAAAGCCGTAAACATCTTTTCATTCGAAAACGTGTATCAAACAGTCCCCTAATATTTCCACTTTGGTAGGGGGATTCCAAACAATTTTTTCCCCTCCATAAAAAATTTTTTTATAAGTACTTCCCTATACTTTTGAAGATGTTCTATTAAAAATTTTTTTGGGCCAGGGCTGAGAGTTGTAGCCAGAGTCCCGCATATAGGCAGTCTAAATTGGTCCCTAACTCTGAAACGACCCCCCAACCCCCCACCATGGCTAAACATCAGGTTTTTTTAAAAGTGGGGGCCCTTACCCTTTTAAGACTTGCTTTTTTCTCAGGTCACTCAGTTTTCAATCTAGGGGCGGCGATAACATAAAAAATATTTAAATTGTAACCTGCCCCTGTAGCTACATCATTGAATGTACACATTGCCACTTTTTATGTTGGTCCACTACACGAAAATTTAAAAATTTGAGCTGTGAAACCTCAATTACATTGATAATCCCCAATCCAATATTTCTAACGCTGACCCGGACTTTTTTATAAAACTTCACCAATACAGAAAATAAATTTTTCGGGGCTTTTGCTAAGAAAAAGGTCCAGTTTTAGGCAAACAGGAGGTAACTTACTTACTGATTACGTGAAAAAGGAAGGTTTTGGATTTTTTTACGTAAAACACCAATGGCCTCATGGCCTAAACAACGAAATTAAATCCTTTACATTATTATGACTATTTGAATTTTTTTGTTATGGGCCCCGGGGGCGTTTCGTTTTTCATTAAGTTTTTTTTTTTGTTCTCCCCCTTTTTTTTTTTTTTAAATTTTTAGTTGCAAATTTGTCATATTTGTCTCTTTTGTTTATGTTTTTTTTTTTCGTTGATAGGATTATATTTTGGGGGCTCACTTCTGGTATTTGAGTTTTTAAATTTCTTTTTATTTAGTTGTTTTTTATCTCGGGTTCTTGTCCCCCAGTTCAGAGTTAAAAAGGCCCCAGTCGTTTACTGTACTATGTATTGCGCGCTGTCTATGCTGTCTTTGTCCTAGCCCATGCCCCGGTTCGGCCCAATTTTGTCAGTGCAGGCGCGGCGGGTTCCGGGGCCCGTTGGTGGCAGGCGCTGAGTTCCCCTGACTAGGGATGTGGGTAAGTTTCCCGGCCCTCCGCTCGTTCGGCCCCGACTCCTTCTGCGAAAGCGGGGGCGCGCTGGGATCCCGTTTTGCGCCAGCCCCGGGCGTTTTTCAACAGGTACGGATTGTTCAGTGCAGGGGGCATGTGCCGGGCCCAGGCATTTCTTGCATTCTTTTCCTACAAGTGCCTCTTCTCTGCCACAGGGGGATCATATCACGTTCATCACCATTTAATTTTAAACACTTCCGTTTCCTGTGTTTTTAAAAAACTATGATTAAGGAAGTCGCCCCGAAAGGTAAGCTTCATTCATCTCCCCGTGCATGTTTGCCGTTTTATTTTGAAATTACTCAAATAAAATATTGGGGTTTTTTTTTGGCCCCTTTGGGGCTGCTGGACCAAAAGTTTTGTGCTTGCTATAATGCTACTCCAGCCCGGGGGTTTCCCCGCAATCTGGGTCACGGTGAGCTGAAATTTTTTTTTTATTTTGTGTTTGCCCCAGCAGGATTCTGGCAAAAAAAGTGAGCAGCAGAGCTTAATTTTTTTCATGAAAAGAAAGTTTCTGGGAAGAAAAAAAAATACTGCAAAAACACCTTTAACGCGAGGGGACCTGTTTTTTTTTTTTAAATAAACATTATAAATTGAACCTTAAGAAAGCACAAGGCATTTGTGGTCGTAATCTAAAGGGCCACATGTATGAACCCATATGGTTACTATGGAAAAAAAGTGATTTTTAGACCTAAAAAGTTTAACAAATGGCCCAAGGCATGTTTCCTGGCCTTAAAAGGGGACGTATTACGCCCCCAATTACCCTGTGGCCGGGGGCGGGACGGGGGGGGTGAGCGGGGGGGCCCCGGCCCCTCGCCGGCCCATTGACTTGCATTACAGCGGGGAAATGCCGCTGGTAATTCCAAATTTATTATCTCCCCGCCCGGGGGATTCGCCGAGCAGGGGGAGGAACGTAACCAAATTCCTATGAAAACTGTGGATTCCGTAATGACTGGGGGCCTTTCAGCCCGTAATTTGGCACTTCGGCGCGTAAATCGGACCGAAATACGGCCCATTTTTAAGCCGGTGAACAGGCCAAGGTTTTACAATTTTTTAGAGAAAAAAATTTTTCCTCTTAAAAGACATTTGACAAACCTTTACATCATAATGCTAGTAAGGGAGGCTCATTTTCTTCATACGCAGCAGGTAACAGTTGATCATTACAGCTGGTTTCAGAGGAAGCTCCAATACCCCTTTTTTTAACCCCTTAAAACATGACAAAATTTTAGGGGCTTTTCACCAAATAAATGAAATTGTTTTCTATGGGTGTTGGGGCCCTAATGAAGGTTGCCAAAGCTGCTATTACACCGTGCCATAGGCAGGATGTAATGGGAGACCCATGTTTTGTACAAAACCTTGGCAATACACTTACAGAAAAGTGCACAAAAGTGTAAGCAATGAAACGCCAGTTTTCAAATTTTCCACCCTTTCCACAAAGTTAGTGGGAGACAAGAGTAATGTGGTTGAGGTGAAAAGAAAGTAAACATCTTAATTAACCATTATTGATTGAAAAAAGTCAAAATGGTAGACCATGAGGCATTATTAATATCACAGAATCTAGAAAAATACCTTCCAAAAAAGAAACTAAAAAAATATATAATAATACAAAATTAACAAAAAAAACTCCCTTTTAAAATTAAAATTTTTAATAAATGTATTAAAAAAAAACAAAAGGGCCCCCACACAAAGGGACACAAATACTCAAACACTATGCCACCAAAAAAAATATATTTTGGTACAAAATTGTACTTCCATAGGGGCATCAAACAAATTTTAAAACAAAATACAACATAGATAACTTAGATTTTAAAAATCCAAATTGTATGTTGATGCTGCAAAAAGAAAAAAGATTTGTGTAATTTAAAAACATCCCATAAAACCCAACCCATCTCAAACACCAATAAGGCAAGCAATCGCCCCAAAAAAAAAAGGGTGGCCCAACCTATGTGGGCTGTCCCCCCGATATTTTTTGAATAATATATTTGTCCTAGATGGATACTAAGTCTGTATAGATATAACTAGCACAAAATTCCTGTTACTTATGATACCTAAAAAACAATAGAAGCAACCAGGAAAACTTATTCCAAAATAGTTTTAAATGTCCCGATGCATTTCCCCACCCCCAAAGACACACCAGAGTTCACAGGGGGCTTAAGAAAAGTTTCATAAAGATAAATCAAAACCACATTTAATAGCCATGGTGAACAGGGGTGTGTCCCATAGTGATAGGTTTTTTTTTTAAAATAGGTATAGGGAATCCCCTTAAATACCTACTAAAAAGCCCCTTTTACAATTCCCTCACTAAATAAACACATATACCTGTCTTTCCCATAACATCCATGCCGGGCATGTTGGTTCATATCTCAACATCCCGGGAAAAGATTACGGGGGCAGGGGGCCCGAAGCTTGGACATGCGTAATGTACTAGTGTCAATCCCGGCGCTCCACAATACCATCTACTCCGGGGCAAAGCATAACCAGGGCTCAAAAATACTGCCCTAAACCAAAGGACTAATGCCCTAAAACTAAAAACACTAATACATGATCATGTCCTCCAAAAATGGCCTAATACCATAAGATAAACAAGGTTTTTTACTTACAATCTCCCATACAACCAAAACAATTTAAAATACTGTATAAAACCTCTGGTCGGGGGATAACCCCATTAATTGTGCCTAACATCATAAGACACCCAACATGCATCTTGCAATACATGTGCCCATACACAAGATAAACATGTAAAAAAGGCATTTAACTGGAGCCCCAAAAATAGAAGCTAGTTATCGCGCACCCATTCAATATAGTGCCTATTGTCACAAAACTATTAAAATAAGAGATGTATATCCAACAACATATCAAAAATCAAAGGCATGTTGATTAAACTAATGTTCAGACATTTTGGCAATAAATTTGCAAATTTTTTTAAAATTACATCTCCTTAAAAATTATAAACAAAATAAGGAAGAGGAAGGAGGGAAGAACCAAAACTTGTATAGATCGGGATCAAAAAGAAAAAGTAAAAATACAGAATAATCACATGGAGACAAATTCCAGTCTCATACAAGAAACCATTAGGGTAATTTTTTCCAGATACGGTACTTAATGGAGGGATCTAAAATAGAACACACCTACTCTCATCATCTAAAACAACCAAAATAATGACCCTTTTAAACCAGGGACCGTTGTTTGTAACGGTATTTCCATTTGTTTATTTCTGAAAAGTTTCCTTTCCCAAAATCCCCTTTTTTTAGGAAAAACCTGATTTTCTCAATCGCCAAAAAAATTTTTAAACCTGAAAAACCCCGTGATGTTCCTCCCCAATATATTGGAGATCAATTTCCCTTTTAAATGTTTAGCGTTTTTATCGACAAATTTGAAATTGGGAAGGTTTTTTTTTTTTATCGAAATTTTTGATATGGGGTAAATTTTGGGTTAAAAAACTGTGCATCATCTTTAAGTCGCACCATTTTCTGCGCTTCCTTCATTTTGGCGGGGCCCGCAAATCACTTTCAGAATAAAGGGAGGGGGAGTGT
This sequence comes from Phyllomedusa bahiana, assembly GCA_025379985.1. Taxonomy (NCBI): domain Eukaryota; kingdom Metazoa; phylum Chordata; class Amphibia; order Anura; family Hylidae; genus Phyllomedusa; species Phyllomedusa bahiana. The sequence continues at coordinate 23,720 of JAODAL010055589.1, forward strand.
GTGTGCACATCATGACGGGATGTGTTGGTTGCGATTGGCTGGAAAAATCAAGACCCGTTTTACATTTTAAAGCCTTTCCGTTCAGCCTCATGGGTTTTTCAGGGTTTAGGGCGAGGATGCGCCCTTTTTTT
>JAODAL010055590.1:0-23848 GCA_025379985.1 Phyllomedusa bahiana
AAGGAGTATATGAAGAATTAGGCCCCAATACTAGGATGACCTTACAGAACCGATTAGCCATCGACATGATGCTGGCTGAGAAAGGAGGAGTATGTGGGATGGTAGGTGAAGAATGCTGCACCTACATCCCTGACAACACTGGGGTGAATGGTAAAATCACCATTGCCCTGGGCAAGATAAAGAATTTGTCAAAGGAACTCAAGGAGAATTCAGGAGTGGATACTTCCTGGGCCTCCTGGTTGACTGATTGGACTGGAGGCTGGAAGCGCTGGTTACAGCAAGTGGGCATGATACTGCTGGTTATACTGGTGGTGTTACTGTTTGTGCTGTGCTGCTGCGTTCCCCTCTACAAAAATCTATTGGCCCGGATCGCTGCAGGAGGAGCCACCCCCAGGAACCTTCCTTTTTGCACGAACAGGAACCTCTGATGTGCGGTGATGAAGGAGGTATTGGTGACATCCCCTCCTACCAAGACCCCCATAAGTATGAACCAAGAGTCAACTCTCTGATTTAAAGGGACAGATCAAGGGGAAAACCTCACACTGTTAGGTAGGTCACTGGAAGTTGCGTGTTGAATTCACCCACTAGGGGGGTTTCCTCACGAGCTTTCTGAAGAAATCCCAACACCCCTCTCCCCCAGTGTGAGCAGTTTCCAAAGGTACAGGACTACCCTAGCCCCAGTGTAGTTGACAGGGACAGTGGAGAAAATCTTGGTCTTTAGGGGGGATTGTGAAGGTAAAGAGGTTTAAACTAATACTGTAAAGCATATTAATTGTGAAATCCCAAGCTTTTCTCCTTAAAAAGACATCTCAGATAAAAGTGGAATCCATTTTTGTGAGGAATGTTACAGCAAATATGAAGAAGAAATTTAAAGATGGTTGCTGTTCAGGTTTGTAACATTTTTTTTTATCGGCTTCCCTCAGGAGCAGCTTTTTGTTATCAGTTCCCTTTCTGAAGAAAGGTTCATTTCACTGGGAACTAACTTAGTTTTGGCAGATGCATTCCAGAGAGACTTTTTACTCAGAGACAACATGGACCAATGAAATCTATTCAGAAGCTGCCTAAATATGGACATACATCCGTCCCTCTCAAACTCTATCGCGCCTGCGCTTGTTTGATTACAGATCATAAAATATGTGGTAATGCATTTTTATTGTCAGAATTGCTTGGAACATGAATGAGATTCGAACCAGAACTCTGCGTCTGACTCAGTTTCTAATCGGCCGATACATGTTCCCCTGATCGTGATTTGGAATACCGGGACAAACGGGTGACCCCCAGTGTTGGTAAACTACCCCCGACAGCCCAAGAACTTCAAGTTACGCCTCTGCAGGCTGGACTAGATTAGGCGGCTGTACCATTGGGGGCAGTGAGAACATGGCAGTGGGGAACAGCGAGGTTCCGGTTCCACTACATTAGGCAGCAGTACCATTGGTGGCGGCAAGAACATGGCAATGGGGAACAGCCAGGTTCTGGTTTCACTACATTAAGCGGCATTACCATTGGTGGCAGCGGGAACATGGTAATGGGGAACAGCCAGTTTCCAGTTCCACTACATACGGCACCAGAACAATTGGTGCCAGCCACCACATGCCAATGCCGAAAAGTGAGGTTCTGGTACTACTACATTTGGCGGCAGTACCATTGGTGGCAGCGAGAATATGGCAGTGGGGAACAGCCAGGTTCCAGTTCCACTACTTTAGGCAGCAGTACCATTGGTGGCAGCAAGAACATGGCAATGGGGAACAGAAAGGTTATGGTTCCACTACATTAGGTGACAGTACCATTGGTGGCAGAGAAAACATGGCAATGGGGAACAGCCAGGTTCCGGTTCCACTACATTAAGCGGCAGTACCATTGGTTGCAACGAGAACATGGCAATGGGGAACAGCAAGTTTCCGGTTCCACTACACTAGGTGGCAGTACCATTGGTGGCAGCGAGAACATGGCAATGGGGAACAGCGAGGTTCCGGTTCCACTACATTAGGCAGCAGTAACATTGGTGGCAGTGAGAACATGGAACATGGAGGTTCCGGTTCAACTAGATTAGATGTCGTACAGCAGCCAGCCTTCTGTGTACCATGTGTGGGAGCATAAGAAACGCTTTTACCCTGACCATCCCAAAGCTAAAAGCCTGAATGTCGGCATTGCTTGTCTGTTGGCTTTGGAAATGTTGCCTTTCCACCTGGTGGACAGAGATGGGTTCCGCCACGTCATGGTCCTGGCATACCCCCAATATCAGATGCCGAGCATCCATTTCTTTGCCAGAAAAGCTGTTCCTGCCCTGGCCCGCCATGGTGCAGAAAAGATCTCCAGTGCGTTGGCTGCATATGTGTCCACCAAAGTCCATCTCACTACAGACACATGGATTAGTAGGCACCGTCAAGGGCGTTATATCTCACTGACCGCTCACTGGGTGAGCTTGGTGGATGATAGTGCCTCTGGTGATGGGTCTCGGCCGACACCCTTCAACACTGCTGGGATAGAGCAGATCCCAAACCGCGATGGGTAGCATCATGTGCTAAGAGAAACCAGGCAGTTCTCAAAATAATTTGTCTAGGAGACCGTCAACACACAGTTCAAGAGCTGTGGACGACTCTGTGCAGTGAGACCGACCAGTGCTGGGTCTAAGAACCTGTTGCCAGAAAAGTGGTTCGACAATGGGAGCAATCTCCTTGCTGCCCTTAAGATCGGTAGACTTATGCACATCCCTTGCCTAGCACGTGTCATGAACCTGGTTGTGCAGAAATTTCTCAAGCGATACCCGGGTCTTGATTGTCTGCTCAGGAAGGCTCGAGGTCTTAGCTCACACCTCTGCCGTTCGCACCCTGCTTTGGCATGACTGGCAGCGTTGCAGCGTGATCTGGGCCTCCCTGTCCACTGTCTGATATGTGATGTGGCAACACGCTCGAATTCCATCCTCCACATGCTCCAGAGTTTGTGGTAGCAGCGAGCATAGAGAGTGGAGACAGATGAAGGATCTCTGCACCATCTGTGGCAGTTTTGAAGAGGCCACCAAAATGGTCAGTCGGGACGATGCCCTTGTCATCATGACCGTTCTGGTTATATTTTTACTGGAACACGCGTTAGGCACTCTGCGGTAGCAGGTCCCACCAGTGATGGAGGAGGAAGAGGTGGACATAAAGCCTTACTCGTTGGAGGATGTGGAAGGCCCAACTGTTTTGCAATTGTATAGGTCTTCTTTAGGTGGTGGTTCAAGGTCGAGGGCGGGTGCAGGATGGCAGTTCAGCTCACAGAATAGAGAGCATGAAGCTTGCCAGGACTTTGGTGACGGTCAGGATGAGGAAGTGGAGGAGGATGAGGAGGCAGGGGTGGACAGCACCGGTACTGATTACCCTTCAATGGTAAGAGAAAGAGGAGTAAGATCCCATTAGTGCCCCTTTACCCTGAGGCTTGGTAGCTCCTGGCAGCATCTCACACATGAGTGCTTGGATGCTACATGGCCTGCAACATGATCCATGCATCAAGGCAATAAAAATGAACAGCAATATAAAGAAGCGGAGGGTTCCTATCCAGTTTGAACTAGTTCTCTTGGCTGTGGCATATTAACTGCCACAGAGCAGTGAGGACTCTTTGTGAGGACTCCATCTGCCGAAGGAGGAAAGGGATTTCAGCGCTGACATCCAGCTTCGCTGGAGACTACACAGGGGTTTTTATTATCTTTTTTCCAGTAGCTCTGCAAGCACAAAACAATCGCCATGCCTAAGAGAAAAGTCAATGCCGCTGATGCTGTTGATGCCAAGGATGAGCCCAAGAGAAGGTCGGCATGGTTGTCGGCTAAACCAGCTTCACCAATATAAAAAAAAAAAAATGCAGAAGTAAAGGAAAAGTCTGAGGACAAAAAAGTTCCAGCAAAGGGAAAGAAAGGTGCGAAGGGTAAACAGACTGAAGAAGCTAACAAAGAAGAAACTAAGGAAGATCTGCCATCCTAAAACGGAGAAACAAAAAGTGATGAGGCCCCAGCATCCGATGGAGGAGACAAGGAATCCAAATCTGAATAACCTACATCTGTTCAAGTCTTTTATCAGTGGTTCCTGTATTTCCCTTGTACTATTATAATAATAATAACAATAAATTTATTTATATAGTGACAACATATTCTGTAGCACTTTACAATATAGAGGGCATAAGCACAGACAAACCAGACATTACATTTTAAAAAGCTACTTACAAATGAGACACGAGGTGTGAGGGCCCTGCTCGCAAGAGCTTACAATCTATTAGGGTGTATGGGGGAATTAAAGGGTGAGAATTGCTTGGTTTACAATGGACCAGCCATGTTACATAAATATGGGGTAGTATACATAAAAAATGGATGAACCTGCCACCCATACCGTACATCTATATACAGCTAAGTGCCTGTGGGTGCCCAAGTTCAGGAAGTGATGAATGTGTGACAGAATTTGGGGGGATAACAGTTAGGGATCTCGGTAGGCTTGTCTAAGAAGATGAGTTTTCAGAGCACATTTAAAACTGTGAGAGTTGTGAGTGTGCCTGATCACATGGGGTAACATGTTCCAGAGAACTGGTGCAATACGTGCAAAATCTTGGAGATGTGCATGGGAGGTTCAGATGAGTGAGGTGTGTAATCTTAGCTCAGTAGCAGAGCGGAGAGCCCGGGTAGGGTGGTAGACAGAGTTGAGTGAGGAGATGTAGGGGGGTGCAGCGCTGAGGAGAGCCTTATGGGTGAGAGTGATTCGTTTATGTTGTATTCTGTACTGAATAGGCAGCCAGTGCAGGGACTGACACAGGGTAGAGGCGTCAGTATAGTGGCTGGAAAGAAAGACAAGCCTGGCTGCTGCATTCAGGATAGATTGGAGAGGGGAGAGGTTACAGAGAGGGAGACCAACAAGTAGGGAGTTACAGTAGTCAAGACGAGAAAGAATAAGAGCGACAATGAGAGTTTGAGCTGTTCCCACAGTGAGAAAAGGACGGATTCTTGAGATGTTCTTGAGGTGCAGGTGAAAGGAGCCGGCAAGGGATTGGATATATGGGGTGAAGGACAGATCAGTATCTTGTATAACCCCAAGACAGCGAGCCTGCTGCCTAGGTATTATGGTAGTGCCCAGGTCCAGACTGGGAATAAAAATCAGCCCTCGCACAAAGTCCCCACCAGCCCACATACTATATCCGCGTAAAAAATGTCCCTTGTTCTCGCACATCGCCACTTTCTAAAATAAACTACACTATAAAGTTGCTTTCACACAGAACATTTTTGGTGCATTTTTTTATGTGTTTTTGGTGCATTTTTGTGCAGAAAGGCAGAGCAGTTAATGCTGTACATTTCTGCACAAAAAAACGCATAAAAATGCACCAAAAACCGCTCCATGTGAAAGCACCCTACACACAAGCAAGAAAGAAAAAGTGGTGCAGAGAAACCCCTCATCACAGAGTCAGGTGTGCACTTGCTTTACAATCAGTGACAAGCCCACACTGACACTACATAAGCACCAACATAACCTACAACTAATCAGATCACCAGTAGTCAGGTCACCATCACATGAATACAGCACTGATTCAACACAAAAGTAAAATGACCCCTGACAGCAGGGACTCACAGGAGACGTCATCTCTGATGGAAGTTGTTCTCTTCTCCTTTTCTTCTCCATCTGTCCCAAACCTCCATGACGTCTTCCCTGATGAGTTTTTCCCTTCCATTTTTTCTCTGTCTGGTACAGCATGCAATGTCTTCTTCTCCCGGCCACTACATGTCCCTGTAGAATTTACCACAAATACATCTTAGACTCCTCTCTTTTCCAGCAATTTCCTATCAATTCCCAACTATGTACAAACTCCCTATCCATTGAGCTCCAAATAGTACTAGTGTCCCCTTTGGTGCCCTACACAGTAATTGTACTCCAAACAGTGTATGTTAGATCCTAAAAATTAGAAATGAAAAACATCATATAAGTGGCATGTAAATAGGTAGACCCCCATTTAGGTAGATGTTCAAGCCTCCCTATTAGGCAGATAAGTATATAGACCTCGTAAAGCAGGTAGATAGGGCTGTCCCCAGTAATTAGCCAGGTAGCTAGGGCTGCCTCCAGTAACTAGCCAGGTAGCTAGGGCTGCCCTCAGTAATTAGCCTTGTAGCTAGGGCTGCCCCTAGTAATTATCCAGACAGGGCCAGTAATTAGGCAGGCAGGCATGGCCAGTTATAGGCAGGGATGGCCAGTTTTATAGGCAGGCAGGGCCAGTTTTACAGGGAGGCAGGGCCACTTTTAGGCAGGCAGGGCCACTTATAGGCAGGCAGCGCCACTTATAGGCAGGCAGGGCCAGTTTTATAGGGAGGCAGGGCCACTTATAGGCAGGCAGGGCCAGTTTTATAGGGAGACAGGGCCAGTATATAGGCAGGCAGGGCCAGTTTTATAGGCAGGCAAAGCCACTTATAGGCAGGCAGGGCCAATTTTATAGGGAGGCAGGGCCACCTATAGGCAGGCAGGGCCAGTTTTATAGGGAGGATGAGCCACTTTGAGCCTGGGCGGGCCTTTCTTATGGTGAGCCAGGGCCACTTCTAGGCAGGCAGGGCCAGTTTTATAGGGAGACAGGGCCACTTATAGGCAGGAAGGGCCAGTTTTATAGGGAGACATGGCAAGTATATAGGCAGGCAGGGCCAATTTTATAGGGAGGCAGGGCCAGTTTTATAGGTAGACAGGGCCACTTATAGGCAGGCAGGGTCAGTTTTATAGGGAGACAGGGCCAGTATATAGGCAGGCAGGGCCAGTTTTATAGGGAGGCAGGGCCTGTTTTATAGGCAGGCAAAGCCACTTATAGGCAGGCAGGGCCAATTTTATAGGGAGACAGGGCCAGTATATAGGCAGGCAGGGCCAGTTTTATAGGGAGACAGGGCCAGTTTATAGGCAGGCAGGGTCAGTAATTAGTTAAAAAAAACACATAGCAAGAAATACTCACCTGTTCTCTTCTTCTTCTCCTGCTCCGGGCTGCGCTCTCACCCAAGTGCGGGCCGCAGAAGCAGGTGCGCGATGACATCATCACATCGTGCGCCTGCTGCTCGGCCTCCTGGGAGCTGAACGACCGGGATCAGAAGATCCCGACTGTTCAGCCTCGGCCACTGCTTGCGCCGCGCAGTGCAGGCGGCGGCCGTGATGGCTGCATGCCTGGGTCTGTGACCCGGCCATGCAGCCATGTGGTGAGGGGGGCCTGTCGGCCCCCTCGCAGAGGGGCCCGGTTGCGAATTTGACCATGTCGGTCCCTGTAGCTGCGCTGTGCGCCGGCACTCGGGGCCCGCCAGGGGGACACCCTATGGGCAGTCCGGGCCTGGTGGTGCCACACACTGACACAGAAATAGCAGATGGGGGTTGGTTAGTAGATGGCGGAAAGACAAGAAGTTCAGTTTTAGTGAGGTTTAGTTTAAGATAGAGAGAGGACATGATGTCAGAGACAGTGGATAGACAATCACTGGTGTTTTGTAGCAGGGCGGGAGTGATGTTACAGGAAGAGGTATATAATTGGGTGTCATCGGCATAAAGATGGTACTGAAAGCCAAATCTGCTGATGGTTTGTCCAATGGGGGCTGTGTAGATTGAAAAGAGGAGAGGACCAAGAACGGATCCCTGTGGAACCCCAACAGCAAGAGGAAGAGGAGAGGAGGTGGAACCCAAAAATGAGACACTGAAGGAGCGGTCAGAGAGGTAGGAAGAGAATCTAGAGAGAGCGCTGTGCCCTGGAGGCCAATGGTGCTCAGCATGCTGAGGAGGAGGTGGTGATCAACAGTGTCAAATGCTGCAGAGAGATCCAGAAGAAGCAGCAATGAGTAGTTGCCCTGAGATTTAGCAGTGAGGAGATCATTTGAAACTTTTGCTAGAGCAGTTTCTGTGGAGTGTATGGTGTGGAAACCTGATTGTAGAGGATCGAGAAGAGAGTTAGCAGAGAGGTAGCGGATTAGGCGAGAGTAGACCAAGCGTTCCAGGAGTTTAGAGATGAAGGGCAGGTTAGAGACTGGTCGGTAGTTAGCAGAGCAGGACGGGTACAGAGAGGGCTTTTTTAGTAAAGGGGTTATAATAGCATGTTTGAAGGAGGCTTGAAAGATCCCAGTGGAGAGAGAGAGGTTACAGATTGCAGTTATGTGAGAGAGTACAGCTGGAGAAATAGACTGGACAAGGTCGGAGGGAATGGGGTCACTAGAGCAAGTGGTGTGGCGTGCAGACAGCAGAAGCCTGGACACTTCTTCTTTTGTCGTTGGGTCAAGAGCTGAGATCAGACTAGAGGACGTGCAGGGAGGGACAGGATGGGTGCTGCTTGGGGTTTGAGATGAGATGTTTTGCCGGATACTGTCGGTATTGTCTTTGAAGTGAGTGGCCAGGTCTTGAGCACAGAGGTCAGTGACCGGGGCCTGAGGTTTAGGTCTGAGGAGGGAGTGGAAAGTGTCAAACAGACGTTTAGGGTTGTTGTGTAAGGTTGAGAGGAGGGAGGTGAAATATTTTTGTTTGGCACAATGCAGGGTAGAGTGGTATGTCCTGAGCATGAATTTATAGTGGAGAAAGTCTGCAGGTAGCTTTGACTTTCTCCACAGACACTCAGCACACCTGGAACATCACTGAAGAAAACGAGTCTGAGGTGTGTGCCAAGGCTGCGGGGGTCTGACTCTGGTGTACGTTGTGTGAGTGGTGCCAATATGTCCAGGGTGGTTGTGAGTGTTTCATTGTAATGTTTGACAGCCAGGTCAGGACAGAAGAGGGAGCAGATTGGGGGCAGTGAGGACTGTAAGGTGTCAATAAGTTCCTGATTGTTTATAGAGTGGAGATTTCGGAATGGGTGATGGGTAGGTGTGTCCAGAGAAGGCTGAGAGTTAGTGATAGTGAAGGAAATAAGGTTGTGATCAAGACGGGGGCGACAGAAACCAATCAAGAGATTTCCCCCACCCCTTGTGATTGGGAGATGGTGTCTATACCAAGAATTTCTGTTTTGGGGGAGATACAAAATGACTAGTTTTTTACGATTATTATCGACAAATTGAAATCGGAAAGGTTTTTTTATGGTGATCGAAATTTTTAGATAAAGCAAAAATTTTAAGGTTAAAACGTGAAACTCTAATTAAGATCGCGCCATTTTTTCCGGCGCTTCCGGGCCCTTTTGGGGGGCCGAAAATTTCAGTTTACAAAATTAGAGCAGGGTGAGAAGTGTGGGGACGTCATGACTGGATGTGATGGTTGCATTGGCGGGAAAAATCAAAATGACCTCTTTTTAACATAGAAAAGCGTTTCCTGTTAAACCCCTAAAGTTTTCTCCAGCGTCTCAGAGCAGAAGGACGTCTCCCCCTGCTTGTGCCAAACACTCAGCAAAATTATTCTATTTTTTTCACAAGAAACCCTAAATTAGCTGTGTTTCCTTTAAAAAATTTTAGTTGTTTTAGAAAAATTGGAAGATCTTATGTAGTTAGCAAGAAAATTTAAAAGAGCATCTCCCCGCTGAAAAGTCACGGGGGTTTTTAAAGCGGGGGGGGGGGGGCCCCCCGGGGGCGAACATAACAAGCCAAAATAAAGAATACTGAATAAATTTTCACCAAAAATTTTAGTGTACCCAAATTGCCCAATACCCTTTATTTTTAATTTTTTCCCTATTGAAATTTTTCCCCGGGAAATTTTGGGGCAGCCTGAACTTATAGGATATATATTTTTTTCTATTAACTGCAGGTCTTTTGGGTTTAGGTGCAAAACTCCACTTTTTTATCATATACATTCAGATAGGTTTTAATTTTCAATTTTGGCCCCATTCCCCCCTTTTTTGACAATCCACCTTGCACTTAAATTTGGAAAACCACAATTTTATATCACCCCCAGGTTTAAATTTAAAGGGCCAAAAATATCTTTATTATCGAAAAAATAAAAAATACGTGTTTTTTGAATTTTGCGCACACGTTTTGTTAAATTGAGCACCTGCACTTAAATTTGAATAAAGAAATTTTTATAGCCCACCACATGAATTAAAAGGTGCCAAAAATATCTTTATTTACGAAAACATAACAGATACGTGTTTTTTCATTTGGCGCAGGCCCTTTGTTGATAGATTAACTTTGCATTTATATTTGAATCCAAAAATTTTTTTGTTTGAGGGATTTGGAAAATAGCTGTGATTTCCCATTTTTTAATAAGGACTTTCCAAAATCTTAAAACCTTTCAAATTTTTAATTTCTGAATAGGGCAATTAGGGGTAACGAGCAAAGAGGGGGTAGACATGGAGGTAGAGGTACAAGGAGGTGCCCCCTTTCCCCGTGCTGGCGAAAACCCCCCTGCCAGCGGATGTCAGTTGAGGCCCGTGGGGCCTGCCCATCGTGGGTCGGGCCCGTAAATCTCAGTAATAAACAGCATGCAATCTGTCCTTAAGTGGTTTTGCAACCTGCACCAGAAAATCTTCCCTCCTCGCCCTCCCCAGTCAGGCCACAATGTCTCATCAGCTCCCCAGCATCCATCAACATGAAGCACCCCCAAAGTCAATTTCGTGTACCCCCACTGGGGGATAACCCTTTTCTAAAGCCCTCTTTGATGACAAAATCGGGGGGGTCAAAGGCATGTTTAAAAGATCAAGAGGCCAAGAGGATGTTTTTTCTTGCTCTGACCCCCGTTACGAGCCATCAGGGGAGGAGAAGGAAGCGGTCAATCGGCAAAAATCCCGGGCGGTCGGCAACCCCCTTGCACCCCTCTTGTTGTACCCCGCAGCTCCTGGATGCAGAATTCAGAAAAACGAATCACTTGTTGAGGTTATGTGCGACATTGGGATCCAACGTGGTCTATTCAGCAGAATTTGCTTGCGACGCTTTTTTCACGGCGGGTGGAAGACGTGGGGGGAGTGTCATCGGGTTCCCCCTCAAAAAGGGAGGGGGGGGGCGCAGAAGCCGCTAAAATTGATTCCGCCCCCCCAGGGTCAGCCAAAACCCCCGCTCTTCGCTTATCACCGTCAAAAAGGTCAGGACCTTAAAGCCGGGGCCTTTCTTTGAGCAAGCCCCCCTATTCACCCAGCGATGTATACCCGCCTATCCCGTAAAACGCATAGTAGAGGCAAGAATTTTTGGTGTTAAACCCCACCCCCAAACTTTTTAGTCACATGCAGCAATGCATGAGTTGAAAGGGGGGGGAAAACACTTGAAAAAAAAAGGCCCAACGACGCCGGGCCCTCCAAACACTGTAACACCTCTGTTCCGCCCCCTCCCCTCCGCCCCCCACCAACGTTCCTCAGCTCCCCATGTCTTCGAGTCATGTTCAGGGATCCCCTCCGGGTTCACCCCCACCTCGCCCGAGTACCCCAGCCCCACCGAGCCCCCATCCACCCCTTCCCCTTCCACCATTTTGGACACCTGCATGCCTTTACAGTGGCCAGTTCGAGCCACCCTTCTGTCTTCCATTTTTGGAAGAAAAAAAGAAACACTTTAACCCAAACCATCCCAAAGCCAAAAACCCGATGTCGGCTTTTGCAAGGTTTTTGGGGCTTGGAAAGTTCCCCTTTTCCGTCTGGGGGCACAAGGGGTTCCGCCCGCATGGCCCTTGCCTGCCCCCAATACCAGATGCCGACGGCTTTTCTTTGCCAAAAAAGCCGTCCCTGCCCCGGGCCAGCCACGGTCATCTAAATTTCAAGCGGTTGTCTGCATCTGTGGCCAAAAAAAAATCCATTGACCCCCAAACACATGGATAGTAAGCAGGGCCCCAAGGCCATAACCTGTGACAGTAGGGGGGTGGGGGATTTCTGGGGGTGACGGGGGGTCTCGGGCTGGGCGCACGTCTTCAAAACCGCAGGGAGGGTCGGGGTTTTTTTTCCCCCAAGGTCCTCTGGGCATAAACGTGCCCGAGAAACCCGGGCCTTGTTAAAAATTAATCTGTCTTGGGAGACCGTACCCCAAGGTCGGGAGTGTGGGGGCTCTCCGCAACAAAACCAACGCGGTGGGTGCCAAAAAACCTTGTGCCAGCAAGGGGTTTTGCGAAAAGGGGCCAAATCTCCCGGCCGCCTTAAGATGGGTAGGCTGGGACACCCCCGCCTGGACATGTCTAAACCCTTTTGTGTCCAAAAATTTCAAAAGGCTCCCCGGGTTTGGGATTCCTGTGAGGAAAGCTCGAATCAAGTTGCACTTCCGCCATTCGCACCCTGTTTCTCCCGCCTGGCTGCTTTTTGCAGCGTCAGCTGGGCCCCTCCCCGTCAACCGTTCATTGTTGAGTGGCAAAACGCGGTTTTCCCCCCCTCCACTGCTCCACCCGTTTGTGGCAGCAGCGAATCCCTTTAGAGTCAAAGTGACACAGGGGCCTGAAAACAGGGTGCAAACCTCGGGGTGTTGAGCCACCAGAGTGGAGGCAGGGGGAAAGAGTCTGCCCATCCTTGCCATTTTTGAAGAAGCCACCAAAAGGGTCATGGGAAATCCCCCCTTGTCGCATGACTTGTGGTGATTTTAGTTCTAAAACGATCTTTTGGGACACTCTGAAAAAAAGGGTCCGCCAGCGACGGGAGGAGACGGACACAGATCGGCACGGAGCCCTTTTCCCCGTCAAATCCACAAGGCCGAAAGTTTCAAAATTTTCATGGTCTTCATTGGGCGGGGTTCGGGGTCCAGAGTAGTGAAAGGTGGCGCATCAGCTTCAGGGTGCATCATTCAGGAAATAGGGCTGTGTTGAAGCTGTGCCAAGGAGCGTAGGGGAAAGGGGGAGGTATTCCTGACACCGAGTTCCCGACGCCCTGCCTTGGAAGGGGTTTGGCCGAATTTGAGGTGGAGGGGGAAGATGGGGAAGATCAGTTTGCTAGTGCCCCCGACCCAGAGGGTTGGGGGAAACAAGGCTCCATCTTCACATGAGTGCTTGGATGCTCCATTTCCTCAACATGTCCCCGATTAAGGCCATCAAAAAAGAACACAGTTCTGGGTGGCCACCCCCCGGATCCCCCCGGTACAAAAAAAATCAGCACTTTCCTTCCACCCCCCCCAAATAGAGTAAAAATGCAGGAAAAAGGAACCTTGGATTGATCAACGGAGACATCTGTTGCGTTGCTTCACGTTCCCCCAAATGTCACGGTGGAACAAATCAGCGACGTGACAGGGAGTAGAGTGCCAAGTACCCGTAGCGGCGCAGCAGCGCAGGCAAGGGGGCAGAAGCCTTATGGGTGACCCCTGGCAATCTTTGTTTACCCCCTCACCAACGCATGCAATGCAGGGGGAAAAAACCCCAAAAACACAGAGACCAGCTTAAGATCATTGGGGCAACGAATCTGCGTTCAAACCCGGGTGTTTTTGTATTTTTTGGGTTTGACCCAATAGCTTCTGGTATTCAAAATAACGAATGGCCCCACTGGTGCCCCGCCAAGAGGTTTGTCCCGCCCAAAAAGCCAGGGCATATCTGAGCGGACCTTTAGCACAGTGGAGGGTCATTACAGACAAACGCCCCGGCTTCCCCAATAATGTGGATCGTTTTTTTTGACTTATAAGATGAATCAGGGGTGGATTTTTGTGATGTTGTGGCCCCCAAATTGCCGGGGTCACCCTTAGTTGCTGGTTACTTCACATTCCTCTTTTAAACAGAAAAGGTCCCCTTGAAAAATGTTTTTTTAAAAATATTTCTTACTGCAAATTTTTTTTCTTTTTCCCAAAAAAGTTCATTTTGCTGGTTTTGCTGTGAGGGGACTGTAAAAAAACACCAAAAGGGTTTTATACAACACCCTATTCCTTTTACTCACTTTATCTTTTTGAATTTTCGCATTGTCAAGGTTTTTTAGGTATGTTGCTGGAGATACAGCTAAATTATGGTCCTTTGGAACGAAAGGGCTTTAATGGCATTTCCCCTCAATTTTTAATAAAAGGGGGGAGGCTTTTAAAAATTTTTGGGCTGTAGTGTGGAACGCAATATTAAATTGGGCCTTTAACGAAATGGGCTTTCTCCCCCCACAAATTTTTTTGTGGTGAGAATATATTTAAATTTTTTTTGGGGTCATGTACTGTGAGAACAGCAAAAACAGGTCCTTTGGAACGAAAAAGTGGGTTTAAGTGGAAATTTTTCCCCACAATTTTTTTAAAATGGCGAGAATCATTTTTTTTAAAATTTTTTGGGTATGCGCTTTGAAAGGAGAAAATAACGGGCCAAATTAAAAAAAAATGTTGTTTCTAACAGAATTTGTTCTTCACAATTGTCCCAAAATGGACAAGGGTCCCTTTTAATTTTTGGGGGCTCTTTCTATGAAATGCAGCATACAAGGTCCTATTATAAAAAATGTTGTTTCTAACAGACATTTGTTCTTCACAATTTTCCAAATGGCTCAAGGGTCATGCTTTAATTTTGGGGGCATTTTGCTTTGAAATGCAGCTATTACGGCCCATTATAAAAAAAATGTTGTTTCAAAAGACTTTGTTTTCACAATTGTCCAATGGCTCAAGGGTATTTTGAATTTTTGGGGGCATTTTGCTTGAAATGCAGCATACTACAGGTCTATTATAAAAAAAAGTTGTTTTTAACAGACTTTTGTTTTCCATTTTTCCAAAGTGGCTCAAGGGGCATGCTTTGAAATTTTTGGGGCTTTTTTCTTTGAAATGCAGCCATCTACAGGGCCTATTATAAAAAAAATGTTGTTTCTAACCGACATTTGTTCTTCACAATGTCCCAAAGTGGCCCAAGGGGCTCTTTGAATTTTTGGGGGCATTTTTTCTTTTAAATGCGAATAATACAGGTCCTATTATAAAAAAAAGTTGTTTCTAAAGACATTTTTTTCCAAATTTTCCCCAATGGCCAAGGGTCATGCTTTGAATTTTTGGGGATCTTGCTTGAAAAAGCAGCTATATACGGCCTATTAAAAAAAAATTTTTTTTAACAGACATTTGTTCTTCACAATTTCAAGAGTGGGTAAAGGGTGATGGTGCGTCGAACAGGGAAAAGGTAGGACACTTTTAAAGGGAAATATTGCAAAAATGACTTGTTTTTTCAAATCTTTAAAAAAGCTTCAAACCCCGTATTGGGACAACCCTTTAAACAATTTAAAAAAAAAAAAACAAAACGGTGGGATTCCCTCCTATTTTAAAAAATTTTTTTCTAGAATTTAATCTAAAAAAAATTGCATGTAAAATAGCGGTAAAAAAAAATTTTCCCCTGAATTTTACAAGGAGGTAAAAGGAAAACTTGACAGTGAGGTTATTCAAAAACATGGGGTATGGGCACGGACAAGAACAAAGTACAGAGACAATTTTTTCCAGCACTTTAGTAAAAAAGAAAAAGAATGCCAAAAAAGGGCACCTGGGTGGAACGGGGCGTTAAAACCCCATATTTCCCAAATGAAGCCAAATTGGTCCCACTCAAACGGGGGGGCAAGCGCTACCCAGGACAGGGACAGTATATGTCCAGTGAAACTAAAATGGTGGGCAAGATCCTGAGACCAATAAAGGTGCGCATTGGAGAGCATATGGAAGACATCAGGCATAGGAGAGAAACCCCTTTAGCAAGGCATGTCTGGCAGGAACTGAAGGGAGACAATGGATCGTATTTCTATGCATTGAAAAAATCGAATGAATTCCAAAAAAGAACATTGAAATAAATACTATTAAAGGGAAAATGAATGGATGTATCGACTTAATTTTTTACACCGGGATTGAATGAGACATTTGTATTTTGGCTGCTTTTTATTACGCACCCACAGCTTCAGGTATATTTTATACCAAATTTTGGGGTGAAAAATGTGACATGATAGTCATAAACCCATGTTTGTATCATAGGAAATCGATATTTTAATGTATCTAATGTATATCGAATTGACCCTGTTTAAGTGTCCTCTAGGCAGGATGATGCCATATAATAAATAGAGGGTTCTGTTGTAATTATTTCTGCATCTTCCGTGTACTTGATATCCTTATAATTGATCTGGTTATTGTGAAGGATATATATGGCTCCTAAGAATTGTATGATAAATGGGGAGGATGTAGGATATGGCTGGCCGTTAGGACCATAGGACTGATGAGTTATATGGCGGGATTTAGTACTAATTTCAGCCTTATTCTCTCATTTCAACATTGAGCCAAGTTACGTGGCGTCAGGTTTCCTGGGAGATGAGCCTGGTGCGAGTACTGTTTGCGGAGATGTGAGTGTAATTGCGCATGACCGGAATAGCTAGCCCAGTATCTAGGATACCAGTATGATGCGCACGCATGTGTAATGGACCGCACTACTTGCGTTGATGAAAGCGTGACTGCGCATGACCGGATGAACAGTCTGGTCTCTATGATACCAGTATGACGCGGACGCATGCGCAGTACACCGGGCAGAACGCTGAACATTTTGGCGTGCCTCAGTATGTCAGACCTCTGCTATAAAAAGGTAGGAGACATTTAATAATGGTGTCAGCCATCAAAGCATGTAGCAGCAATATCGCCGCTGCTTTTTCTCTTCATCTTGGTTCACCTATGCTCCCCTGATGAACCCTGGTATAAGGAACAGGGGGAAACGCGTCGGGTAAATAGGATTTTTTGAGGAATTATCTTGAAGGTCGTATATGAATATCGGTGATGTATGACTTATTTTTATCTGATTGGAGACACTTTTTGCTCTATAGTGGTGGTGTTTAGATTTGTTTTCTGTCCCTCATATTATACTTTATCGATATATAGTTGAATTTGAGCCTTTGTCTATATGTATTATACATGTGGTGTGTAAGTACTCTATAAAGGGATTGCATAGGATATTAATAGGTTAGCCTACAGAGGTGGGGCCGACCCTATCGGGACGATTACCCTGCCTACAAGAGGTTTAGTATAGGGTACAGGGAGGGACAGTTGTTTACACCACTTTATTTTGTATATACAGCGGTGATTATGCTTCCTGGGATATGTTTTAAGGAGATTATGGTTTTATAAGGATCTAATAAAAGTTACATTTTAGATTTAGAGTTTGTAGGATTATGTTGCAGTGATGGAGTTGGAGAGTCTATAAGTTGTGAGAGGCCA
Source organism: Phyllomedusa bahiana (assembly GCA_025379985.1). Classification (NCBI taxonomy): domain Eukaryota; kingdom Metazoa; phylum Chordata; class Amphibia; order Anura; family Hylidae; genus Phyllomedusa; species Phyllomedusa bahiana. Next base: position 16,931 of record JAODAL010055590.1, read on the forward strand.
AGGGAAGAGGTTAGTGAAAGAAGACAAGAGGCAGAAGGAGACATAGGGTTGTCAATAGGGATGTTGAAATCACCCATGATATGAGTGGGCATTTCAATAGAGAGGAAGTGAGGGTGCCAGGCAGCAAAATGATCCAGAAACAGGTGGGATGTACACAACTGCGACTCTGAGAGAAAATGGCTGGAAGAGTCTGAGGGTATGGACCTCAAAGGAGGGGAGAGTGAGTGAGGGGGTAGGAGGAATGACCTGGTAAGTGCAGTGTGGAGAGAGAAGTACACCAACTCCTCCACCCAGCCTGTTCTCAGGTATGGGGGAGTGGGTGAAGTGAAGGCCGCCATGGGTGAGAGCGGCAAGGGAAGCGGTGTCTGATTGCTGGAGCCAAGTTTCTGTGAGAGCTAGGAGATTGAGGGAGTTACAGAGCAATAGGTCATGAGCAGCAGTAAGTTTATTACAGACGGATCGGGCATTCCACAAAACACATTTAAATGGGACAGGAAAAGACGTACAACAAATATTACGCAGGTTAGCAGGGTTTCTGTGGGAGGAAGAGAAGGAGGTGGGATAAGAAGTAAAGGAAGGTGGACCGGGGTTGGGAGAGATGTCTCCTGCAGCGAGAAGCAGGAGAATGAAAAGTGACCGCTGATGGTTCATTGATGAATATGAGCGACGTTTGTGCAGCACCCTGAAAGAGGGTGATTTGGGGTAGTTAAAGTAAGTAGTGCATGGGACGCGTACATGGGAGAGGGAAGGAGAGAGGAGTTAATGTGGACAGAATTGTTTGGAGGCCTGACTGGACGGTAGGACAGGAGGAACAAGGCAGCAAGATAGATTGCAATAGTAAGCATGGTGACTACGTTGTAGGTTTGAAAACTCAGTTACTTACAAAGATAAGTTTCTGTCCACTTCAGTCATAATTTGGTCAAAATTCATCATCATTTAAAAAATGCTGTCACTTAAAAAATGCTGGCAGACTAAAAGGTCTTGCAGACCACAAGGCTCCAACATATACTGTGTATTGATTAGATCGCCGCTTTCAGGTGACAGAAACAGGTGGGGTTATAAAGAGATAACAGAAAGAAAATGCTTCAAAGGCAACTGCTGTATGGTCTTAGTTAAACATATAAACACATGCTAATTATTTTAAACAGAGCTGGGGGTTCTATGTAGTTTACACATACCAGAACACACAGTACAGGGAATTGAAATACAACAGCAGTTAGGATGAGATGATGGGGTTTGTAGTAGATGACATACCAGAACACACAGTACAGAGAAATGAAATACAACAGCAGTTAGGATGCGATGATGGGGTTTGTAGTAGATGACATACCAGAACACACAGTGCAGGGAAATGAAATACATCAGCAGTTAGGATGAGATGATGGGGTTTGTAGTAGATGACATACCTGTGAAGAAAGAAAGAACAAAGCGATAAGGTGGGAGCAGAGACAATGGTGAGTGTCATATAATTCGGTCAAAATCCATCATCACTTCAAAAATGCTGTCACTTAAAAAATGCTGGACATTAAAAAATGCTGGCAGACCAAAAGAAATATTTTTAGCAGATATTTTTTAAATGTAAGTTTTTTAGTAGTTTAATTCTAGATAACAAATTTTTAAAACAGGTATTTCCAAGTATTTTGGAATGCTATGCCCATTATATGCAGTTGTCAATTGTCTAGAAATTGTGATAACGTGGTACCTGAGCGAGAGGAGAGGGGCACTTGTCCGTTTTTTTTTCTGACAAGACGATTAAATGCGTAAAAAATAATTTTTACTTTTTTATTTCTTTGTGACCTAATGCCTTCTGCTATCTTACTAGCGGATTCCCTGACATGGCGTGGGGATGGCAAAGCCCAGAGTTCCTATACTGGCTGACATGTATGCCATTTTTTAATTTGTCTTAAAATCTTAACTGTTCTGTGTACCCATTTTGTCTTGCGTATAATTTTTCAAACCTAATAAAAAATAATCCCCTGGCGTTGGATTTCCCTCTTAAAAAAAAAAAAAAAAGATCAGCGATTACTGGGTGGCCACCCTCCTTGATCCAAGTTACAAGACAAAAGTGAGCAATTTCCTTCTACCCATACAAATTGACAGTAGAATGCAGGAATTTGAGACAGTGCTCATTGACCAACTTGAGACATCTATTGCGTCTTCACATTCTAGTGTCACGGTTGAACAACGTCAGCAATGCAGCAGTAGAATGGCAAATAGCCGCAGCAGCAGGCAGTGTGGCAGAAGCATACTGGGTGACATTTTTAATTCGTTTTTTACCACCTCACCAACGACTGCAAGGCAGGGCAGAATTCAGAAACACAGAGATCGCCTTAAGCCCATGGTCCATGACTACCTGCGGCTCAACACTGATGTTTTTGGATTTAGTCTGGACCTATTCAACTTCTGGGTGTCCAAACTGGATGAGTGGCCTGAGCTTGCTCGACACACCATAGAAGTTTTATCCTGCCCGTCAGCCAGCGTTATCTTGAACGCATATTCAGCAAAGCTAGCAGAGTGATAAATGACAAACGTATCTGTCTTTCCCCTGACATTGTGGATTGTTTGACATTTATAAAAATGAATCAAGCGTGGATCTCTGACAATTTTTTTGCCCCAGTTGCCGATGTCACTGACCAGTAAACTGTAGCATATCTTCTTGACAATGTGAAATACACATTTAAACTACACTACATCTCATGTCTGTAGTTCCTGTGCCTGCTGCTTCTACAATTTGTATTCTACAGCTGTCAACAGTTAGATTTACAAGTCTTATGGCTGAATTTATTTTGAAATATACACCTGTATGAACTTAAAGGAGTTGTCTCATTACGAGCTTTCAGCCTGTCAGTGTCCCTGGTAAGTTGAACTGAGGGGCGTGCTTCTTGGTCTGTCTGTTCTGCTCCCTCTCCCCCCTACCATCAGCACACAGGCATCTAAGAAACATCTATAAAGGCTGGGGGAGTGGGTTATCTCTCAGAGTTCACCCTGTGTGTGTCTGCCTAGGTCTGTTGCAGGAGAGGGCTGATCTATGAGTGTGAAGTGGTGTGCTAATAGAGCAGAGAGGATGCAAGTGTTCCTATATCCCCTGCTTAGCTTACAAGTCTCCACATCTCCAGCAACAACAAGGGCAGTGTTACTATACTCAGGATGTGTCCCTAATACAGGAGAACATAAAGTATTCACATGCCCCCTGATCTGTATAGTATTAGTATAGTCACAGTTCCAAAGACATATCATGATTATAGTAACAGACAGGGTCACTGCTGTCACATCTATCTGTGTAGAGAGCAGGAGGAAGCAGGCACACACAGGGTTAATCCAGGACACAGACGCCAGAGTCCTCCTCCCCCTCCTTCCACTACAGAAGCATTCTGTGCGGGAGGGGCTCTCTGCTCCGACCTGTCTTCAAAGGTGATGAGTCATTCAGACCTGACAGCCAGTAAGATAAGGATCAACAGGTCGGCTGCTATAGAGATTTGAGAAGCTGATGTAGTAATACTAACAGGGCTAGCTCAAAATCAGTAGGACATTTGTAATGAACATATATTGCAAAGCTGCTTGTTTTTTAAAGATCTTTAAATTAAAACCCAATCATTGTAGCGAGACAACCCCTTTAATGTGCACTGCATACACCTCTTACTCCTCCTCCTTGTAGCCCTCCAAAATCTTTATTTTTTTAAATGCCTCCACCTGTACTACCACCAAATGTACTAAGTCCTGTTATCCTAACATCCTGTTATCCAGCAACAGCCCCAAAATATCACTACTCTAGAGGAGATCTGAATGGAGGAATGGGCAAATATAACAGCAACAGTGTGTACCAACCTTGTGAAGACTTACAGAAAACGTTTGACCCTGTCATTGCCAACAAAGGATATATAACAAAGTATTGAGATGAACTTTTGTTATTGACCAAATACTTATTTTCCACCATAATTTGCAAATAAATTCTTTCCAAATCAGACAATGTGATTTTCTGGATTTGTTTTCTCATTTTGTCTCCCATACTTGAGGACTACCTATGATGTCAATTACAGGTCTCTTTTTAAGTGGGAGAACTTGCACAACTGATGGCTGACTAAATACTTTTTTTCCACACTGTATAAGTGGTACACAGGAATGCACTGATATATTTCAGCGTTATGTGGACTTAAAATCTTGCAATATTACACATTGTGGCATTGAGTACGATTTAGAAAGAGAGAGAACTCTATTTCCTGGATATATATCTGTATGACAATAACACACGTTATATTTGAAAGGTATTTCATCCCCAAAACTGCCAAAAATAAATCTTTCTCCACTCAGAATCATTTTCAGCAACCAACCACTATTTAAAATACATTTTTTTGTAAAGGAGATTTGGAGACGGTATGTTATACAATTACTGAACCCCCAAAACTGCAAAAATAGATTTTTCTTCAAGCAGAATAATTTACAGAAAACAACCGTAATTTCAAATTGTGCTGTTCTATTCAGTTATAGGTATTGTTATTCAACTGTATATATTATTGCATCCCTTTCTCCATCCATTCTTTATTATGTATTGTTGCTGTGCTGCCATCTGCTGACCAGAATTTACATATGCTCCCTCTGTCTTTGTTCGTAAAGTTTTTCTCTGAGGGAGTGTGTTTTTTTCTAGCCTTGCTAGGTCATTTCCTGTTAGTTATTTTCATCTTAATGTGACTGGAGCACACATCTTTTGGGCTAGCAGAAGCATCAATTTCTGACCAGCAAACTCCAGCAAATTGCAGCAAAACAGCAGACATTCAGCAAAACAGAAAACAACAACAGTGCAGCAAAGCAACAGAGCAGCAACAACAAACAGCAGCAGCAACAAACTGCACAAAGGTTTATACTACTACAAAGATAACCACAGTTCTGCATCAGTGATTATTGCTGTGTCCAAGGTGAATAAACCACATTCTGTTTCATACCACTGTGTTACTATATCTACTAAGCTGAGCCTGCTTGGTCCTGTCTGCTCCACATTCTGGATACGAAGGTAGGAAAGTCTCCCAGTCACTATCATCCACCAGCCAGTTACACCTTCATTCGCCTCATGTGGGGACAGAACACAAATACATTTCTTTCTATGGGAGATTGGTTAACGGTCTGTTATGCAAGAACTCTAACCCAGAAAATTGAAAATGAAATTTTCTTCTATCAGAATAATTTTCAGCAAGCAACCAGTATTTGAAATACAGTTCTTTCTATAGGATATTTGCTAACGATGTCTTGTGCACTAGCTATACCCACAAAACAGCAAAAAATTTACTTTTTGGGCCCTCAATAACCAGCATTTGAAATAGATTTGTTTCTATGGGACATTAGTTAACGGTCTTTTATGGAAGAACTCTACTTCAAACACGGGAAAAATAAAGTTTTCTTCTATCCCAATCATTTGCAGCAAGCAAATAATATTACAAATAGATTTCTTTTTATGGAATATCTGTTCATGGTGTCTTATAGAAGAAGCCTCACAGCAACACTGACACAGAACTCTTCTTGAATCCCAAAAATTTGCCGCAAGCAAATGGTATTACAAGTAGATTTCTTTCTATGGAATATCTGTTAACGGAGTCTTATGGAAGAACCCTGGCAGCAAAACTGACACAGAACTTTTCTTGAATCCCAAAAATTTGTGATTGGTTTGGCTCGAGTTCGAAAAAATCTTAAAGTTCGACTCGAAAGCACCTTTTCTTGTTTCCACTATTTATCAGTAGTGGAAACAAAGCTTGGAAACTCCCTGTCCCCCTCCCTTCATTCATGCCTTTCCCCACCTTTGGTTGAATATGATGGACATATGTCTTTTTTTCAACTCTACTATGTAATCCCTATGCTGAAAGGCAGAAGTGCTAACCACTCAGCCACATTGTAGCTTGTCACAGCTCTTTTCATAAACAGACCTTTATTTGACTAGAGGAATAACACTGTGGGGAAAGGCATGGTGTTGTCAAGCCTGCTGCTTCACATGATATGCTGTTCAAACAAATCAGACATACCCCCTCTTGAACACACTAAAAGCTGAAGTAGTACAAACAAGGCATGAAATGCCTTCATGACTAGTGATGAGCGATTACGTTGACTATCGTCATCGGGTCGATAGTCGATATTGGCAATTATCAATAAGATATCCGATAGTCGATAATAGATTATCGCCGATGACCATTAAAGTCTATGGGAGAGGAACAACACCTTCATTCTTACACCCAAACAGGGATGGAGAAGCTGGAATTAACATCCACAACAGCAAACTGTATACGTGCTACATCTTAGGCAAGACAATTAGGTTATAAAAGCCACAGAAAAAAAATCACAGACCATTCACTATCCCTGTCTTGCACCACAGCATAACCCTTCAACCTGCATGACCCACAAATTAAAAAGTGCCAGAAGGCAGTATGATATGAACCATCATTTTACTAGAACTGGACATTGAATATCCCTGTCCTGGAACGCAGCATGAACCCAAACCTGCATGACCCCAGATTAAAAAGTGCCGGAAAAAGGAGTCTTTCAACCACCATTTTAGTTGAACTGGACATTAACTATATCTGTCCTGTATCGCAGTATGACCATTAAACCTGTCTGACCCACAGATTAAAAAGTTCTGGGAAAAGGAGTCTTTCAACCACCATTTTAGTTGAACTGGACATTGGACCTATACTGTCCTGGACCGCAGTATGACCATTAAACCTGTCTGACCCCCAAATTAAAAAGTGCCGGGAAAAGGAGTCTTTGAACCACCATTTTAGTTTCACTGGACATAGACTATCCCTGTCCTGGGCCACAGCATGACCCCTAAACCTGTTTGACCCACAGATCACAAAGTGGCACTATGCTATTTTGTACAGGGCCTCTCATTTTTGTAAAGTTTTTTGGTACTGAATTTGTTTACAGAATTTTTTAGGAAGT
>JAODAL010055591.1:0-23848 GCA_025379985.1 Phyllomedusa bahiana
TTTTGGGCAGTTCTTTAACCACTGAAGGACAGATTGGCGACGATGTTTCGTTACTTAGATTCACAGGGCCCTGACCCAGCGATGACAGGCCTAGGGTCCTGCAACTGACGATCCGCTGGCATGCGTGTTGTCCCCAAACACTGTAAGGAGCACCTTCTCTCTTTACCTCTACCTCCATTTTCCAAACCCCCCTTTTTCCTCGCTTACCACCTGCATTTCGCTCCATCTTCATAAAAAATAAAAATTTGAGAAGGTATGGAAGAGTTTTGGAAAGTCTCTTATTAAAAGACGGCAAATCACAGATATTCTCAAATCCCTCTAATCAAAACAAAATTGCTGGATTCAAATTTAACTGCAAGGTGTCTCTATCAACAAATCTGGACTGGGCAAAAGTCAAAAAACACGTACCCGTTTATGTTTTCGTATAATAACTGTATTTTTTGCACCTTTAAATTTCCCACCTGTGGTGACTATAGAATTGCTGTTTTAAGATTTACGTGGATGCTGCGTCAATGAACAAAGCTGGGTGTGCAACAGACAAAAATCACGTAACTGTTTGGTTTTCAGATAATACACGGTATTTTTTGCCCCCTTTCAATTCACCTGTGGTGACTATAGAATTGCTGTTTTAAGATTTACGTGGATGCTGCGTCAATGAACAAAGCTGGGTGCGCAAAAGTCAAAAAACACGTATCTGTTATGTTTTCGTATGATACACGTTTTTTTGGCAACAAACAACCTGTGCTGACTACAAGATTGCTGGATTGTAATTTAACTGCAAGGATTTATCAACACAGGTGGAATGGGTAAAAATTGAAAATGAACACCTATCTGAAATGTATACTGATAATAAAAGGGGAGTTTTTGCAAAGAGACCTGCAGTTATAGAAATGATGTGTATCCAATATAAGTTCATGCTGCCCAATATCCAGGAAATATTTTCAATAGCAAACTGTTAATAATAAAGATATTCCACTACATGTCTACACTAAGTCTGGTGAAAATTTATCCAAGTCTTTTATAGATGAGCTTGTCTGTGTTCGCCCGTGGCCCCCCCCCCTGCTCCCCCCGTGACTTTCAGCGGTAGATGCTGCTTTAAAAATTTTCTAGCTAACTACATAAAATCTTTAAATCTCTAATCTAACTAAATTGGAAGGATCACAGCTAATATAGAGGTTTCTCTGTGGGAAAAAATAGACTAATTTCGCTGAGCTGTTTTGGGGCCCCAGGCAGAGCGCACTCCTATTCCTATGAGACGCTGAGAGACACTGAGGCTGAACCCGGAAGGGCTGTTCTATGTTAAAACGAGGTCATGTGGTTTTTCCCGCCAATCGCAACCATACACACCCAGTCTTTACGTCGCACACACATCTCACCCTGCTCTATTCTGTAATCTGATTTGCTGGCCGCCAAAATGGACAGGGAAGCGCCGAAAATGGCGCGATCTTAAAGATGATGCACAATTTTAACCTTAATTATCGCATTATCTGAAACTTTCGATCACCATAAAAACCTTGCCGATTTCAACTTTGTTGATAAAAATCGCTCAACACTAGTCATAAGTTTTCAGAATCTTGATTATTTAATACTTTATGTCTCAGTTTTTGCTGTGTTTAGTCTTGTAGCTACACATATTTTTAGGGTAATTTCTAAGGTCAAAGAGGGTCAGTGGTGTCTAGTCTTAGGGTCAATGTTAGGGTATGTTCACACGGCGTTTGTGAAATACGTATTTGGGTACTTATTGTTTACCAAAATAAGTGCCCAAATACGTATTTAACAATTTAATAATGTTCCATTCAGTTTTCATTGGTTTCAATATAAAATATGTATCATCGTTCAGACTATACGTAGTTTACATATGTTATTGTATTGCGTTTTACGGATCCATACAAAGAATTGACATGTTACTTCTTGATCCGTTTTATGCATTTGAAAGCCAATAGAAACAATTGGATACATTTTTGCAGTCCAGAAAATGTAGAAATACGGGGACAAGGGTACATTTTTTCTAATTTAAAACGTATTCAACACAGGAATGTATAGTAGTTTTGAATAGACCAGTAATAAATCTCTTTTTTCTATACATTGTTCTTTACAAATTTGTATTCACTCAGTCCATGTATACACAAATTCTAAAACATTCCATATATATCAAAAAAAATCTTTGCCAAAAAAGCATAGAAAATGGTGGTATACTTATTTGTGAGCTGTTATGAATAGTAGTCAGCTTGAATCCCAGTCCAGACTACTATACATTGGATTACTGAGCATTTGAGGATGCTCTATGGTATAGACCAATTTGGTGGTGATACAATGATTGCTTAAGATAAACGGATTCCATTGTTTATACATACATTTAAGGAGACATATATGGAAAATGTAGGGACAACTCGTTAAAGTGATGTTTAGGCTATGTCCACACGGCTTAAAATGGGACGTATTTCAGTCCGTAATTACGCGCCATACTGCGCAAATTATGGCTGGAATACGTCCCATTCATTACGGTAATCCACAGTTCTCATAGAGAACTATGGATTATGTCTCCTCTCCCCGCTCGGCGAATGCGCCGCGGGGGGAGAAAGTGACATGTGAATTAGTAGCGGCGTATACGCGCCACTGGTAATGAAAGTCTATGGGCCGGCGAGGTGACGCCCCCCCGCTCCTGCCCCCGTCCACACGGTGTAACTGCGGGGCGTAATTATGCCCCGCAAATAAGCCATGTGAACATAGCCTTATATCATGCTGATTCCCAGAGCCAGCTGTTCACAGCCAGCTTCAGGCTCCCACTTTCTGCTTAGGTTGGGTGTGGTTCCTAGCTGATCCTATTAGAAAGATATTAGTAAAGAAATGGTTTAAATAGCAAGATATAAGGCTACAGAGCTCTAAAGGATTAAAGTTTGTCAGTAAGACACATAAACAAGTCTCTATGCTGCTGATAACCTAGGGAAGCTTGTGTACACAAGCAGGAGATGAGAACAGCTCTATCTATGAAAGGAAGCAAAATCTGTACAACAATGTATATGGTAAAAATCTTTACTTACCTTTGCCTACATGTTTGAGCCTAATGTGGTGAGAACACCAGTTCTTACTCTTCACTCACACTGTGTCCATTCATGGTGTCACCCTCTTCCATGTCTCTGCCATAAGCTGCCTTGTCGTACTGTTAGTTCCCTCATTTGTTAGTGAGTCCCTCTTTGGGCTTGTTCACATGACGTATTTGATCCTTTTTACGGATCCATTTTTGAGTAGTGAAAAGCGCATCCGTAAAAAGGAGTTGAAAAATGCAACAGTTGATACTTTATTTGGATCCGTATTGTATGCTTTTCGAGTTGCGTTTTACGGATCCGCTTTCCGGATTCGTTTGGATCTCTCTCTCTCTCTCTTTTCACCTTCCCCCAGCAGCAGTTCACCTTCCCCCAGCAGCAGTTCACCTTCCCCCCCACCAGCAGTTCACCTCCCCCCCACCAGCAGTTCACCTTCCCCCCACCAGCAGTTCACCTTCCCCCCACCAGCAGTTCACCTCCCCCCACCAGCAGTTCACCTCCACCCCACCAGCAGTTCACCTTCCACCCACCAGCAGTTAACCTCCCCCCCACCAGCAGTTCACCTCCCCCCCACCAGCAGTTCACCTTCCCCCCACCAGCAGTTCACCTTCCCCCCCGCCATCCATCCATATATCCCCCTGCAGCACTTCACCTCCCTAGCCAGCCATCCATCCATCCCCCTGCAGCAGCTCACCTGTCCCGCCATCCTTTCCCCCTGCAGCACCACACCTGTCCAGCCGCCGATGTCCCGTCCCTCCTGCCGCCGCCGCTCACGGCTGATGCCCCATCCGGCCACCAATTGCGCATTTCGCATCCGCTTTCAGGATGCAAAGCGCAGCTGATACGTGCCCGGAGTGTGGAGCGCTTTTGGATAGGTGCCGAAAGCGGACTCCATTATCTCCCATGGGCTTTCACTTGCATAAACGGCAATAAGAATTGACATGTCAATTCTTAAAGCAGATGCGAAAAGCGCAGGAGAGCCCTCAAAAGCGCATCACCAATCTCCCGTGAGAACAGCGATGCGCGTTTGCCACTGAACTCAATGTTAATCACACTGACAATTGTTAGATCCGTAAAACAGATCCGTAAAAAGGGATCACAAAAACGTCGTGTGAACAAGCCCTTTAGTTTTGTATTTGATAAACGTTTCATATTATTGTTCTCTGTTTCTGCTTAGTTGGTTATCATTTGGCTTAATATAAGTCCTAGGACATCTGAGCACTGGGAGCCACTGTTATAACCCAGGAAAGACAACTTCTTTAAATGAAGCCATATTCTGCATGACCCTGGGCAACGCCTATCCTCTGCTGTTTAGCTCAACCCTTCAATTCCACGCATCCCTTACAGAAACACCGAGACTTGGATTGGATAATTTGGCCACAGCAGCCGTTTATTTACATACAGACAAATCATAATAACAGAAAAAACTAATGATACTAACCCCCACAATACCCATCCACCATAACCATCAACTTGGGGCTGAGGTCCTTGGAGCTCAAATGAACCAACAACCAGGGTCTGGCGGAAACACCTGTTTCTTCTCTCCGCAGTCTTCTTTGCCCCCAGCCATCACCCCCGGCTTCAGGGCACCAAGAGCCACCTCAGGCGGCCAACCATTCCATGACCTGCTCCCAAGGACGCTGCCCTGTGGAGCCCAAAATCTTCGCCAGACCAGACCATCCACGAAATTGGGAGCCAAGCTGAGCCGGGACTCCCCATAATTTTTCAACCGACTCCAAGGACCCCAACCCGCCTCCGCTAGCGATCCTGACCCCTGCCGACCGCGACGCCCCCCAGAGCCCCAAAAGCCCCCCAAATTTCCCTTCACGGATATCCCAAGACCACAAATCGAGCCCTACGCATTTAAGTGTACCCCGCCCCAAACGCCAGAACTCCCCTTTCCCCATGCCCAACTCTCTATGTCTAACCACAAATCCCATTCCGAGCCACAAAGGACGCCACCGATCTATTAACCTTAACGCGTGCCCTATTAATTCCTGCTAACCGATGCAGCGTGACGCCATGAAAAACCTCGGCACCATATCCGACCAAACAATTACCAATCCTGGATAAAGGGACCAAAGCCGCAACAATCAAAACGAATGTCCCTTATCAACTCTCTAATGGGGCGCGACCCCAAATCTTTTCCCCCCAACGTGAAACACAACAATTCCGGTGCCCTATCCAAATTCCCAATTCCCGAAAGTCCGGCCCAAAAATTGGCTCCACACCATTCCTCTTTTTCCAATCCATCGCACCACCGCAATTTCTTCCGGAATTCCGAGTTGCCGCCCACTAGCTCTCAGCGCTGCTCGTTCCGACCCCCAATGCACGAACGAATGGCCTAAGATCCAGAACCAGCGTTGTACCTAAAGAAAAGAGCACAGGAAAAACAAAACAAAAAAAAAAAAGAAGAGGAGGAAAAAAAGAAAAAAAACCCTTATTCCTAATTTAAAACAAATTGCTCCCCCCCCCCCCCTCACCCCAACATTACATCGCCACTAAATGCGGGCGAATGTACAACCTGTAACCCCTCAGACTCCATCTCCCTATCTTGCGCACCGAGTCTGCATCCAATCCCAAACCCGCCGCCTCCCGTGGCCGCCACCGATGGCGGAAGAATGTTGCGCAAATTGACGCTAGTTTAATCCCAGCTCTTCCAAACAGCGAGCGAAAGACCGCCGTGAATTGGAACTCCGGACAGAAACTGCCATCAGAATGCCCAAGCTATGTGGGCCGGCGCCCCTACAGCGCAATACCTACTATATTCCGTCAAAACACCTAACCGGTGCACAAGACCGCCGCACCACTGCCCCCAAACGCACCTTATCCTTACCAGCCCTGATCCTTCTTAGACCGCCTATCAGGATCGCCAAAACCGTCTGCCCGTTCCGCTGTAACTTCCTGAGCACCAATAGACCCCCAACCACATTCTTACTGGGGGAACCAGCTCCTAACTACATAGCGCCCCATAAAAAAGGCCAATTAACAAGGCAATGCCGTAAAGAGACTGATCTCAAATTTGAAAACAGACCTCCATGACAGCCTGTACCCCCAGTCTTTCCTAATGAGATTTAAACACCACCAGGGCAGCCGCTGATCAGGTCCTTTTTATCTAAACTCATACCCTTCCGCACACCCTTCAAACCCTGCGCAACATAAAATCCTATTTGTTACGTCCGACATCTCCCTGATTTAAAACCAAAAGCCAAAGCCGACATCATGCGTGTAACCTAATACGACCACCCCCTTCATTAACAACATGTCCCCACTAAGCAAAACAAAGACCGCCGCCCTCCTTCCCTCTCAGTAATCCACCTGCCCAACGTTTTTAGCCAGCGTTCCCACAGAGTCCATGATGCCGAGTATGAGAAACACCAGTCCCCGAAACTTAAAGAAGACCTGGAACAAGCCGTGTAGCAGCATCCAAACCACGTCCATAACTCCTTGGGGCACTCCACCCCTACGTATTCCGCTGACATTCGGCGCCAGCTCCCTGGAGTCGCTCCAGCTGCAAACTGATATAAGGCCGTCAGCCATGTTGTATTTTCTACTCCCATGGACCAATGCGTCCCCACCACCCATACGTTCAGTCCAACATGCAGAACAAAACAGTCGCAGCAAATCACATAGGACAGGAGGTAGAAAGCCCCAGCAAGGAGTTTATCGCTTGTAACGACCCCGAGTTTGCGCAGTGAAGCGAATCTTCTTGTTCCTGAACGCTCCCCCCCAGATCTAAAGGCCAACTAACAATAGGGAACAGTTCGAGAAGAGCACAATTTTTAACAAATCCCGCTTCCACCCATCCGCAGCCAACGGCCCGCACACGTCCCCCTTACATGTACGTTCCCCAAAGCCCCAAACACTTCCCGCCGCGGCCGTAAAAACTTGAGTCAAGTTGTTGCACAACGCCTGTCCAATATAAATAGATCGTCATTATATTTCTCTAAGAATGCTTGCCACACCCTCAATCTTCCCTCATCCATTCTGACAATCGAAGAAAAAGTACTGTGGGGACCCGAACCCCCGCCATTGCCCCGCCAACCGTCGTGGAAAACACCCTTTCCATGGGCATAATGCGGCAGCAAAAATCAATTTCCCCAACAGGGACAAGTACAGTCCCTCAATTACTTTCCAGCACAGGCGCCGCCAACACCCTTTCAACTTCCACAACGCAAAGCCAACCAACTGTCCTTTTGGTAGACTACATTCCATATAAAACGAATCAATGTGAATACCCAAGAAGTAATCGATAGTGGTCGGGCCCTCTCTGTCTTCTCTGCCGCCAGTGGGACTCCAAATTGATTCGCCACCCATTTGCATTGATGCCAACAGCGACCCGCACACCTCTGAGTCCGCTGTCCATGCAAAGGAAGTCTCTAAAATATGAATAACAACAACAACCCCCGAAATATCCCGCACCACCCATTACCAAGAAGGAACTGAATGCTTCAAAATAAAAGACATGTATATGGAACACCCCATTGCAACACATATCTATGTAAAAACGACCCCCTCCCAAAAAAAGCCAAACAAGCCTAATACTATCTTGATGCCACTGGCAACAGAAACGAAAGCGATTCAAATCCGTCTTTGTCCATAAGGGCACCCCCGACCGTGATACCGAACCCCACGAAGTGCCAGCGTCGAACGAACGTGTAAACAACCGAACACAAATCCGGTCGATACCCATCATTCACCGACAAGACCTCTGAGAAATGACTACATGATGATAACCTAAAATTATCTTATCATGCCTTCTTCGCGGAACAACCCCTAACGGGGGAAACCACCAAGTTGTTTTTAAGAATGGCTTAGATCCCAAATGGGCCCGCCATTTTCCCTAAAGGATACATCCTTCGCCAAATTTTTTCCGCAAACTAACCACCGGTGTTTTAAGCCGACTGTAATTTTTGGTACAAAAGTCGGGACCACGTGTGAGCGGGTGGCGTGGATCCGAAAACCAACCCTAAACCCTTCACGTAACAACCCCAGCAGAGCCATCTTAGCGACCCGGGTATCTATCTAGGTCGGCCCATCGCGAGAAAGCTCACCGGGGGTCAATCCTTTGGAAGGACCAGCCCCCCCTCCCCTTCCCCTGTGCAAGCACCCGAGCCCCCCTTGGGAGGCGCGCCTGCCAACTGCGCATACGTGCTTGGAACCTGGCAATTGTTCAAAACCTGACACTGGTTCTCATAAATTGCCAGCAGATCCCGGCCTGATCCCACTTGGGGATCCGTCTGCTCCTTGAACCCTACGCCTCCTGCTGGCTAAAGCCCCGGGTCCCTGCCTGAAAGGGCTGGACCACCAAAACGGGTCGGGGACATAACTCTCAGCCACAAACCGATGTCCTTAGTGTCCCATCGGATTGACGCTGCACTGCCTTCCTCTGACGAAACTGCTCTCATACGTAGCCATGCGTGCCCACCCATAAACCCTTTGTTGCGCCTCAACCTATCAATCAAGATAACAAACAAAAGCCACCGAACAATGCTTGGGGAACTTTTCCCCAAATGACACTCAAAGCCAAAATAGCAAATGCCTGCAACCCATTCTGAAAGTCTGCGGTATCAGCGCCACCCTACGCTTCTCTCCTCTTCTTTTTAACTTTCGGCGCTTTTCCTTTTGACAAATGGAATTTTTCCAGAGAAGAAGAGAAAAAATTTCGACATATTCATCTAGCCAAATTTTTTCTCTTCAACCTCCTTTTTTTTAAATGAGGCACCCAAGGGGCCTTCGAAGCAAACGTAGACTTATTCCCCTTTTTGCCCTGTCTTCCAACCTCACCCTGTCCACATGTAATCCTGTTCTGAATCTGAACCGATACAGTCACCCCCCCAGCTTCTTAGCGTTCCCCCCCACATTCACCAGTCGCAGATCCTCTCGTCCCCATAACGTATGCCAAAACGGACCCTCCGAGGTACCCGCCATGCTCCATCCAAGCCGACAACGGGACTGCCGACATCCCGACCCGGTATATCCAGGGAAACGAGCCAAAAAAAATCCTTGTAAACTACCAGGCTAAATCCTGCCACGCCGCGATTCCCCACCGCCCGGCAAGGAGCTAAGTCCGACGCCAACAAAACAAAGTACCCTGCGCCGCATGCCCCGGCAGTGACGAGACAAACATAGAAGGAAGACTCAACCAGGCTTGCACAGAGATCTGTGATCCCGTCAGCCGCGCTGCCACGATCCTGAAGCACGCCACCTTGTTCCCACGCTGGCGTTGTCCTCCTCCTCGCCTACACGGATCTTGAACCCGCTGACGCTCCCGGACCACATGTATTTCTGAAGCGAACCTTACTGTATTTCTCCCACAGTTCCGGAGAGACTCCCGAGTGGGTCCCCATACAACGCACCTCATGCAAACCAGACCATCAGGTTCCGGCCGGTTCCGCCAAGCTTACAGGCTTGAGTACGTTGTCCTCAGGAGCCTGCCATCAGCCTCGTCCCTTCTCTCCCAGAACTCCCGGACCACGCCCCCTTTGGGAGGGGCGGGCCCCCCCGACTGAGGCTCCATCCCCAGGGGTGAAGTACTCCCCAGCAGGCCATAGCGGAATCAACACAGACTGGAGCCACCGTTGCGCCACACACCCCCCAGGGCTGATTGGCGGCCCACGCGGAACCGCTCCGCCAGGCCCCGCATCACCTGGATGCGATTCCTCCTCAGCTGGCTGCGCACGACCACCCTTGACAACGGGCGGCACCGACCCGGAGGTCCACCGGTAGGGGCTCCTTGCGGCGAACAGAGGCCCTCGGTGTCAGCTCCGGATCAGAGCCGCTCCGGCGCCCAGATGTCCTGTGCCTGACATTGGCCCCCTTGAACTACATGTCCATTACAGGAGAGCGGACGACCAGATGCGGCCCGTGTCCCCCCCCCTCCCATCGCGCCCCGTACCGTGCTCCGCCAGCCAGTCGGGCCACACGCTCTCCAGCTGGCCTGTCTTCAGCTGCGCAATGAGGTGGCCTCTACCTTCAGCTGGCTCAGAACATTATGGCACACCTAAAAACACTTTCTAAAATTCCTGCACAAGGAGCAACGCAGCGTGCGTCAGCCTACACACTGCTGTTCTCCTGCTGACCAGCAGAGCGTCTGCTCCCGCGCGAGCGCGGGCTATTCGGCTTTATATCCGGCCTCCCCTTCTCCTGCGCGTCGCCGCTAGGCCTCTAGCCCCCATTGGACCGTCGCGACATCGACAGCGAACCCTCCGTCGCTAGGTTCCATGCGGGCGCCTCCCTCCCCCAGCGCGCCACATGTCCGGACCCCTTCTTGTTTTGTACCAACGAGGCATTAACATTTCACCAAAATTGTAGGCGCACTGTTAATAACTTAAGGGATATAACTTACCACTCCACATTTATGGCAAATCCTGACGATATGCCATGAATGTCTGACATTTAAAAAAAACACTTTAAAACCTGTCTGTACCAAATGGCTTATTTTTCTGATCAGCAATACTTCTAAACCTCTGAACCTATAAGGTTGCCAAGGCTACTGGCTGACATTTTCTGCTGAAAGTAAATCTTTTGGGACACATCATTGGTGTCAAGATGTACTACAAGATTATCCTCACTCTCCTTACTTGCAGCATTGACAATATTTGTAATACATGTCACCTTGTTCTTCTTCAGCATTACCACATATTGTCCTGAATAAAATATCCTCAATCGATGATTTTCACACCACAGCGATCTCTCTTGGAAAAAAACGCCACCACACTTTTTTGAGGCAAAACCAGTAATTGATCCGGCAAGAAGGAGACGTCCTTTCTTTATACTTCCCATTCCCTTTGAATCTATTCCTGGCTTTGGTTCAACCCTGCACGTCATCTTTTTTACAATAAAATTCCGGATGAGATTTTATTACAGACACATGTTCATAATGACCAGTCCTTAAAGGTCAGGAAAGAAAAAGATTTCCCCAAATGCATTAATTCAAGAGGTGTTTGGGGCAATTACTAACAGTGTGTGCACCTGAAACTTAAATCTGTGGCAGCTACGAGCTGGCAATTCAGCTGCAATATATATATCTCTAGGATAAATTTACTTCCCTACTGTCTCACCCCCTTTTTTGAAAAACAAAAAAAAGTGGCAATAGCAGTGTAACACCACTGAAAAAATCACACATTTTGATTTTTTTATGTCGACATTGGGAACATCAATTTATATTCTCCCCTATACACTCACCGGCCACTTTATATGTACACCATCTAGTAACGGTGTACCCCCTTTTGCTTCAGAACTGCCTTCAATTCCTTTCGTGGCATAGATTCAAAGGTGGGGGGCGGAAGGGGGGGGGGGGGGGGGGGGGGGGGGGGGGGGGGGGGTATAAAAACGGGGGGGGGGGGGGGGAGGGGGGGTCGGGGAGGGGGGGGGAAAAACCCACCAACATAGCCGGGGGGGGGGGGGAAAGCCAACATTAATATATATAGCGTAAGCGTCCGATACAAAATATTGGGGGGGGGTAGGGGGGGGGGTGATGGTGGGGGGGGGGGGGGGGGGGGGGGGGGGGTACCAACGTGTACGAGGTAGCGAAGCCCACCGAACAAACACGGACCCTAGCTCACACACCCCTATTCCCAAGGGGGGGGGGGGGGGGGAGGGGGGGGGGGGTCCCATCAACCCGGCGACCCTCGATGATAAGACGCCAAAGACAGAACCATCAGATTACCCGTTTTCAAATACATTAGGGGTTTTAGCTAATTAACCAAGAACCTCCCACAAAACACTACAATGGGGGGGGGGGGGGGCATACATTTCATGAGCAAAATGGGGGTTCAGGGGGGGGGGGGGGGGGGGGGGCGGGGGGGGGGGGGGGGGGGGGGCCTGGGGGGGGGAGAATTAAATTAACCACTCACACCGCCTAGCAGAGTAAGGGGGGGGGGTCCTTTTTTTGTTTTTATTTTTGTTTTTTTTTTTTTTGTATCTAAGGGGTAATATATTGGGAATTAAAGGCATTTATACCATTGCTAACAATAAAACATGCGAGTGAGCACTATAAGGGGGGGCCCGCGAGACCTAAACTACGGGGGGGGGTAATACAATAACCACGGGGGGGGGGGGAACGAAAAAGACAATACGCAACAGACGGAGGGCAACTCCATACACCTTTTGACAACAGAACGGGGGGGGGGGGGGGGGGGTCTACAACCAATCCGGAAAACAACCCCAACATACCCCAGAATCACGACAAAATCCCAACAATAGGAAGACTATTACTAATAATGTCATACCCCGAACGATAGAAACCAGAACACCCGAAGCACCGAAAAACAAAAAATATACCACAATACCCCCACACCAAACCGGGGGGGGGGGGGGGGGGGGGTACGATCCACCCTAGGGGGGGGCATTATTTAAACAGAGCCCAATACCCTAACACACAACCGAACCACTAAGGGGGGGAGGGGGGGGGGACACACTCTATGACGGGGGGGGCCCAAACCGGACAAGCACTACACAAATCAAATAGGGGGGCGCTACACAAAACGCAGCGGCCAACATAAAACCGTGTGCACAACCTTAACACACTTCACACCACACAAGACGATTAGAGAGATCACACTAAGAGGGGGGGGGGGGGGGGGAAGGCCCCCAGTATTCTGGGGGGCCCGCACCGGGGGGGGGGGAGAGGAACGGGAGGGGGAAGAGGATACCATCTACAGGGACATAAAAAAAACATGACTCCGCTGAACTACCTAAAAAATATATACGGGGGGGGGGGGCACCGCAAACACCTTACACAGTCCCAGGGGGGGGGGGGGCACCCCAGGGGGAAGATCCGCAAAACGCAACTTACCACAACGAACTGGTGCCACATACACCTATTTTATAAAAAGTACAGCCCACGAACCCCCTACAATAGCAAAATAACGGGGGGGTGGGGGTAATTTAATGTACAAAATATCTATTAATTTTATGATACATACAGTTGCACATAAGGAGAATTTTACCATATACCACCCACACCCCAAACCCGGGGTGGTGGAAGGAACAATAAGAGTAAACTCTAACCTCACTACACCCATATCCAATGGGGGGCCCAACAAAGCCAAATTACGCAACAGAGACAAACACACACACCACACCCCGTCCCACACCACAGGGGGAAACACTTCACCTAAAACCTCACAGACATACCCCAAGTGCACAATAGGGGACAAAAAAAAGGGGAGGAGAGCGGTGTTTCAACGATGCTCAATTGTACCAGGGGCCCAAGAGTGCAAGAAAATATTACCCCAACCATACACCACCACACCAGCCAACTGAACCGTTGAGATACAAGGCAGATGGATCCATGCTTCATGTTGTTGATGCCAAAATCTGACCCTAAACTATCCGAAAGACGCAGCAGAAAACCAGACACATCAGACCTAGGCAACGTTTTCCAATCTTCTACTGTCCATTTCGATGAGCTTGGCCAAATTGGAGCCTTCATTTCCTGTTCTTAGCTGATAAGGAGTGGCACCCGGTGTGGTCTTCTGCTCGCTTGACAAGCCCATCTGCCTCCAAAGTTTCCCGCTCGTACTGGTGCGTTCAAGATGCACTTTACTGCCTACCTTGTTGTAACGGGCGTCGTGCTATTTGAGTCACAGTTGCCTTTCTATCAGCTCGAACCAGTCAGCCTATATCTCCTTTGACCTCTGCAACAACAAGTGCACTTTCCGCCCACACAGGATCCGCCGCTCACTGGATGTACTTTTTATTTTTTCGGACCATCTCTGTAAACCCTAGTATGGTTGTGCGTGAAAATCCAGGAGATAAGCAGTTACTGAAATACTCAGAACTCCCGTTTCTGGCACCAACAACCAGACAACCATGGCCACGTTCAAAGGCACTCAAATCACCTTCTTTCCCCATACATGATGCTCGTTTTGCGAAACTGCAGGAGATTGTCACATACCTAGTACTACAGCTTAATGCACTGAGTTGCCGCCATGGATTGGCTATTAGAAAATTAAGTGTTAACGTGCAGTTGGACCAAGTGTACCTAATAAGATGTGCGCCTCGGTGAGTGTATATATGAAAGTACCCTTACAGTTAAAGAGGTTTTGCCACCGTAGACAACAATGGCATATTGTTGGGAACAGGTCCCCAAATCTCTCCGTGCAGACTGGAGAGTCGGTCGTGCTTGCACACAATTCTCCATTCTGTTCTAGGGAAGTTGTGAGCAGAGCTGAATGCACCGCTCAGCTGTACTCGGAAATCCCATAGAATACAATGGAGAGTGATTGCCCAAGTGCGGCCAGCTCTCCTCAAAGGACATGTACCCCACTCATGGCAAGACCCCTTTAACCAACAAGAAGATGCCTTCACTTCTTGGTTACTTCATCAACTGCACCTAGCTGGCTTGTAACAACAAAACATTTCACGTCACATTTTCCTGTTTATGAAGGGCCCTGTTTGTATCAGCCACAACCTCACCATCAATTCACCAATGGATTGAATTCTTGAGGCCCACCAGTGGAGCTGATTGCCATCGGGCCCTGGAGCCTAAAAGGAGCCGAAGGTCCTTCTGTCACTGAAGATGACACCTATATTATAATTTGCACAGGATACAGTGCCTTGAGAAAGTATTCGGCCCCCTTGAACTTTTCAACCTTTTGCCACATTTCAAACTTCAAACATAAAGATATAAATGTTACTTTTTTTGTTAAAAATATCAACAAACAAGTGGGACACATCTGTAAGGGAACTAAATTTAATTGTTTATTTTAAACTTTTGTAAAAATAAAACACTGAAAATGCGCAGTTGTACAATTATTCCGGGACCCCTTAATTAATACTTTGTAGCGCCCAACCATTTTGCTGTGATTACTGCGCACGTACGCATGGGTAAGTCTCTATCATTTTGCACATCGAGAGACTGAAATACTTGCCCATATCTCTTCCTTGGCGCACAGCTGGAGCGTCAGTGAGGTTTGAATGGAGAGCGTTTGTGAACAAGCTGGACTCAGTGAGTCTTAATGGAGAGCGTTTTGTGACCGCTGAGCTCAGGATGTCGGATGGAGAGCTTTGTGTACAGCGTTTTCAAAGATCCCCCCACTTCTTTTCCACAGATCTCATTGGACACAGGTCTGGATGTGACTTGTTGGCCAATTCTAACACCTGGAGAGAACGTTTATTATATGAACATAGCTTAGCTTGAAGTCTGGGCCCTAAGTGCAAAAGTGAAATGGGCCCCACCCAGCTACCCTGAGCCACTTACTATACTGGTCTCTCCTATGTGGCAGACGGCTTTTGTGCCCCCTCAGGCTGCAGGTGGGCCCGAGAGCGAACTGCTACCTCTGCACCCCCTGTAAGCATGCCCCCTGTTTGTGAACTTTCCATTGTAGATTTTGCTTTAAGTTTGATCATTTTCTTGTATGGAAGAATAAATCATACTGTCCATCCTCATGGTCTTTTGCAGACTCCAACAGGTATTCTTCCAGAATGGTCCTTTATATTGCTCCACCCCATCTTCCCATCAATTTTAACCATTCTTCCCTGTCCCTGCTGAAGAAATAGCCCAACACATGATAGTGCCACCAACCATGTAAGTAACAGAGTGGGGATGTGTGTTCAGGGAGACAATGAGCTGTGTTTTTTTATACACCAAACATATCGTTTTGCATTGATGCCATAAAGTTTGATTTCTATGGTTTCATCTGAGCAAGCCCCTTCTTCCACATGTCTTGGTGTCTTCCCATGCGCTCCTTCTTGCCACATGTTTGTGTCCTCCAGGCGGCTTGTGGGGAAACTTTAAACCATTACTTTCTTTATGGATATCTATGAACAAGGCTTCTCTTAGCCACTCTTCCATAAAGGCCAGATTGTGCAGAGTAAACGACAGATGTTTGTCTTCTATCGACAGACTCCTTACCCACCATCAGCTTAGATCTCTGCAGTTCATCCAGAGTTGATCATGGACCTCCTTGCTGCATCTCTGATCAGTCCTCTCCTTGTTTGAGATGAAAGTTTAGAGCATAGTTGGCAACTTTTGAAAATGAAAAGCAGGAGATGTTAGTGGGCGGCGCGCATAGCGCGTCGCGGCAAAAATTTGCATGGGCACGCCCATCTTGACGGTATGCCACGCCCCTTCACAAAAGCCACACCCACTTCCACCAAACTGCATAACAGGCTTTGGAAAGAGAAGCAGTAGACTACCCTTATAGCAGTAGTAACCCCCCATAATCAAGGTAGTGCCCTTACAGGCAGGTAATGCCTCCCATTGTACAGC
Source organism: Phyllomedusa bahiana (assembly GCA_025379985.1). Classification (NCBI taxonomy): domain Eukaryota; kingdom Metazoa; phylum Chordata; class Amphibia; order Anura; family Hylidae; genus Phyllomedusa; species Phyllomedusa bahiana. The sequence goes on from JAODAL010055591.1 coordinate 16,264, forward strand.
CAAGTAGATGCCCCCTCTGATGCCAAGTAGATGCCCCCCTTTGTGAGTCCAGGTAGGTGCCCCCCCCCCCCCCCTTTGGTTAGCCAGTAGGTGCCCCCATGGTTCTGCCAGGTAGTGCCCCCATTGTTTGCCAGGTAGTGCCCCCCATTGTTTTCCAGGTATGCCCCCTTGTTGCCAGTAGTGCCCCTCTGTTGCCAGGTAGATGCCCCCATTGTTGCCAGGTAGATGCCCCCTCTGTTGCCAGGTAGATGTCCCCGCTGTTGCCAGGTAGGGGCCCCCATTGTTGCCAGGTAGTGCCCCCTCTGTTGCCAGGTGGTTGCCCCCTCTGTTGCCAGGTAGATGTCCCCTCTGTTGCTAGGTAGAATGTCCCCTCTGTTGCCATAGTGCCCCCATTGTTGCCAGGCAGACCCCCCCCATATACTAATAAAAAAAAAAATAATAAAATCCCATACCTCACCAGGCTCCGGCAGCGCGGCTGCACCGGACGATCTCCTCCGCGTCGCCGGGGAAGGGAGAGCAGCCGCGCGTCACCCCCCTGCAGCCCGCTCACTTTCCCCCCCCGCCACGCGCACACACCCGGGGCCGGACATACAGGGGAGGAGGGAAGAGAACGATCCCCCTGCCTCCTCCCTGCACAGCGAGACTCCGGCGGGTGAAGCGGCGTAGCGGCTGCTTCACCTGCCTGTAGGAGTGGCCCGGCGGTGCCAGAGTAGCGCACTAGCGCTACTCTGTCGCGCGGCCATTTAAAGAACCCAACTCCCCCAGGAATGCCAACTCCCCCGGGAGGGGACCCCAAATAGCGGGACCCCCACGCCAAAAACGGGAGAGTTGGGCATGTATGGTTTAGAGGAGGGCCCGGGTCTTGGAAAGATTTGCAGTGGTCTGATACCCCTTCCATTTCAATATGATCGCTTGCACAGCTTGACTAAAAATCATACTTGCCAACTCTACCGGATCATCTGGCAGACTCCTGGAAAAAGGTGAGTCCTCCCGGGCTCCTGAAAGAGCTGACAAGTCTCCTTGGTAGGCAGCATGGTATGGACTCAGAAGCTGTGCCCACACTATCTGCAGCAGGATCTGGCTGTATAGTTAAAGGGGTTGTCTCACCACAAGGATTGCTTTTTATATTAAAGATCTTGCAAAAACAATTGACTTTGCAATATGTGTCCATTGACAGTGTCCTACAGTACCTATTCCTAGATATTTCCTCTTGTGTGGGCTGCATCACCTCCTCAAGTTATTATAGCTACAGACCTGTTCGATCTCTCCTGATTGGTTGCCAGTGCTGGCTGCTATAGCTACAGACCTGGTGTTCTCAGCAGATCATCACTGCAGGCCAGTAAAAGCCAGTAAAGCCAGTAAACGCCCATGAGCTCAAAAATGAAACTGATAAAACAGGACTGAGGTAGGCTAAATCAATGTAGTGACACAACCCCTTTAAGTTCCTACTTCAGCATCCGGAATCAGTGTTAGCTCCAATCCTGGTCATTAAACTTTCTAGATGCCACTGTCAATAACAGCCTCAACACCTAGGTGGTTAAATGGCACCCTGTAAACTTGATTATGAGGTGCCAATGGTTGCCATGGCAGCCAGAGGGCAAAAAAGACCCAGGAGTCTGCCATGTCCAAAAGCTTATTAGGCTCTGTCCAAAGGTGCGGTGTAATAGGATGCCTGTCACAGGCGTAATACCTATCAATACAACAAAGGTTGCATCAACAAAATCTTAGATACAATGACTGACAACAAAATATCTGTGCCATGTGCATGGAGTCTTAAAGGGGTTGTCTCACTACATTAATTCATCTCACCTCAGTCCTGTTTTCTTCTTTCATTTTGAACTCAGGGGCGTGTTTACTGGCTTCCACTAGGCTGCAGTAGAAGCCAGGTCTGTAGCTATAGCAACCAGTGCTGGCAGCCAATCAGGAGAGATGAAACAGGTCTGAAGCTATAGTGACCTGAGGAGCCGATGCAGTCCCTATAAGAGGGGATATCTCGGAATAGGTAGGACACTGTTAATGGACACATATTGAAAAGTGACTTGTTTTTGCAAGATATTTAACATAAAAAGCAATCCTTTTAGTGAGACAACCCCTTTAAAGGAGTTAAAAAAATAATATAATGTTCTAGGGGTCCCATTAAAACAATAAAACTTATACCACCTACCTCTGGTCCCAGTTTGTATTGCTGTTCCCGGTCTTCTGTTGACATGCCATCACCTGTGAACAAGCACGAAACCACTTCAGCCGCTGATTGGCTGCAGTAGCTACATACCGGTAATGTAAGTATACGCATGTGACCGTTGCAGCCAATCAGTGGCTGCAGCAGTGATCTGCCTGTTTGGAAATTAATGCATGTCAACAGAAGACTGGGGAGATCCAGCACTGAAACCAGAGAGCGGAGGTAGGCGACTATACGTTTCTTTCATTTTAATGGGGCGCAAAGAGAATTATATTAATTTTTTAAACATGGACAACCCCTTTAAACTGAGCAACCCAATATTGTACAGTTTAGTAGAAAAGACATTTATTTTCTGTAATGAAGATAAAAAAAAATAACAGTGAACTACATCACTTATGTCATACACATAATATTAAAGGCTGACACATCCAAAAAAACACAAAAAATAGTCAGGTTATCAATTATTTCTATACATATTCATTCTCATGTATTCTGTGGAATAGGTAGGATTTCAAAAAGATAGGCCGACATCTATGAATTCACATGCACCATTTTTGTAACTCGGGGCCTACACACCAGTTCTAAATAGATATAGAGGAGTGTATAATAAAACATTATGAATGAAAGTGTTATGTGGCAAACATTTTTGGTGCATAACACTTAAAATTACATGGAAACCTGCAAAAAAAGCATTTATGCTATCTACAATAAATGAAAAAAACTTTGAGGTTCTTAGTTCACATGTATTGATCAAAAATTTTAAGCCACCCCGTTTTCAAGGGGATCCCAAATGCACCCCCCCACTCCACATTTTACTAGACCGTGCGGTGTGTTTATAAAGCTTTGCTTTTTCTCCTGGATTAGGATTGGGCCCCAAATTTAGAAGTCTGAATTGACTCAAAAAAAGGTAAAATATGTAGGACCACCCCCCCTTGGACCCCTTTTGAAATCAGGGAGGGCTTAAACTTTTTTTTATAAAAACATTAACAAGAACCTCAAATTTTTTTTTTATTATTGTAGATAGCATTAAATGCTTTTTTGCGGGTTTCCCATGTCGTTTGATAGTCTTTTTGCTGATGGGTACACTGATTTGGAGTGTGTGTATGGTGCCACAACCATGCCATTACACGGGTTTTCACATTGTTTTTTTCAAAATTTTTTTTTGGCAGAACTATACATTCATTTGGCAATATTGCTTTTAACTTAAAAGGGGAGCAGGGGATGCCTCCTTTTGGGTTTTCTGCCCCCCCCATTTCCCCCTTACTAACCAGTGCGGGTGCTTATAAATTTGGGGCTTTTTGTCCTCCTGGTTTTATGGGGGCCCGGAGACCAAATTGAAGTCTGAATTGGACAAAAAAAGGGAGTTAGGAATATTGTGGGACCATCCGCATTTGGGGGTTTCCCGTTGAAAGTGGGGGTGGTTTAAAAATTTTGATCAAAAACTGTGAACTAAGAACCTCAAATTTTTTAACATTTTAAAATTGGGCGCTTTGAGTTTTATCACCAAATTTTTAAAACTTTTGACCAAACTTTGACGTTTAAAAAAAAAGCCCCGTCAGCCGACATTGCCTAATTTTGGGCTGTACCCGTTTCATAAATCAAATAGAACCGGCAATATGTAAAAAAAAGGGAAAAGTAATTCATAGATGTCGCCCTTAGAAACTTTAGTCACTATCTCTATGAATTGTGCACATTAAGTGCTTTCTGTAATGCGTATTAATAGAGTCGTGTAAAAAGTTAATATTTATTAATGAATAAATTGCATGTCATGTAACACTTGTACACACTTTTCTTCTTATTAGCGTTTTTACAATGGCATCAAATGCTAATGTGACAAAAGAAATGCAAGGGGGGAAATTGATAACATGATCACTGCAAGGTTTTTTTCACTTCCTGTTGTTCTGTGTCCTGTTCAGAAATAACGGGGAGTGAAGAAGGTTCATTTGTTTTTTCCTGGTGCTATTTGGAAGTGATGATAGTCGTGGTGATGGGAGTGAGGGGGATCGGGAATGGGTTTTTTTCTCTCTGTATAAACCCTTACATCATTACACGGGGCAATAAAGAGTTGCATACAAAGTGACGTGCAAATCCGCTTTTCTGACGGAGAAGGAAAAAGGCTGCCCTGTGGCTCTGGAAAACAGCTCCTGTGTCCTGGAGGCTCAGAATGTGACATGGGAATACAGCACAGCTAGGCTGGAGTCATACAGGATGAAAGTGTAACTTATCTTTTAACCCTTTAGGCTATGTCTACACTGCAGTGGACAAAAAACGACCTGAAAACGAATTTTCTAAAAACGTTCATGAAACTGAGTTTTCTGTCCACGCCCGTAAAAGAGGGAAAAAAACGCAGTTTTTTGGGGCGTTTTTGTTTTTTGAAACTTTTTTTAGCGGGGTTTTTTTTGGGGTGTCTTTTCCTTTCTTTTTAATGTATGCCACCCTTTTAACAGGGGGATTAACATGTTTTTGTAGCATTCCCTTTAATCACTGGCCAATTTTCCACATTTCCTTTGGGTGCTGCTGCGTGCTACTACTTTATAAATTTTGCACAAATTTGCACCAAAATCCACAAAAACCCCACATTTTTTTGCATACGCAAGAAAATTTATTAGGAAAATTTAAAAAAAAGGTTTTTGCCCCAAAATCCAAAAAAAAGCATTTTTGGGCCCAAAATTCCGAAAAAAAAACAATTTTTAGTGTCAGAAGCGAGACCCTTTTATTAGCGCCAAAAATGTTCAGAAAAAGGATTTTGTGCAAAACCTAAAAAAACGGTTTTCTGGCCCAAATTTCCTAAAAAAAAGTATTTTTGCCGTCAAACAGATCATTTTAATATCCAAAATCTGTTAAGAAAATGATTTTAGCACCAGAATACGTAAAAAAAACTTATTTTTGGCGTCAGAATGGAGATAATTTTATTAGCGCCAAAATATGTTCAGTAAAGGGTTTTTTTAAATGCCAAAACCCGTAAAAAAAAACAGTTCGGTCCCCAAAATTCTTAAAAAAACCAACTTTTTTTTAGCGTCAGAAGCGAGATAACTTTATTAGTCCCCCCCCCCCCCCAAAATATTTTTAAAAAAGGTTTTTTAGCACAAAACCCGCAAAAAAAATGGATTTACGCAAAATCCAAAAAAAACGTTTTTTTAGCAAAAAAAATATATAATTTGGGGCAAAAATTTTAGCGGCCAAAGCATGACATTTTATACAAAATTACAAAAAAAAAACATGCACTTGTATGCGATTTTATCAGTAAAACCCTTTTATTAAACCCCCTATAGGGGGATTGTTCCCGGGGGAGGTTTTCCAAAAAGCGCCAAAAGAGTGGGCGCTTTCCATGACTCCTGTAGTAAATTTTCGCCCACGTTTTTTTTTAAAACATGTTGCAAAATACAACCAGTAAAAAAAACAAGCAGAAAAAGAACCGTGTAATACGGGAGGTTTTACATTGAAGTCTATGGGAGATGATTACAGTTGTTTTTCCCAGCTTTTTTAAAAACAAAAAGCTAAAAAAAACGGCTTTTTCCCCTGTCAGTGTAGACATACCCTTAACCCAACACCTGAAAAATGTTACTGACTACACATTTTTTTATTTTTTGCCTCCTTCTTTAAAGTTGTAACTTTTTTTTTTTTCAATGGAGTTGTATGGGGCCCTCCTTGTTTAAGGGAAAGTTGTACTTTTTTGGGGGGGAATATTAAGTTCCTTAAAAATAAATTATTGCTGAATTTTTTTCATTTTTTTACACCATTCACATTTCCACTTAATAACTTTTTAGTTTAATTTTTCAGGTTATTATGGTCTATGGGTACCTAATATGTGTAGTTATTTTATCTGTAATTATCAAATTTTTTTTGAAAAATTTATTTTTATTTTATTATTTATTTTATTTATTTTTTTTTTTTTTTTCTTTTTCTTTTTAAATTTCCCCCAAGGGAATAATTTTTTTACTTTGTTCCTACCTTCTATATCTAATACTTATAATCTGTGTCATTTTTACACAGGCAGCAATCAGGGCAGCACATTCTGCCCTGATCCTGGCTTTATACAACGCCCCGGGGTACTCTCCGGCTGCTGTGCAGCCGTTCCCGGGGCTCTGCGGGTCACCGGAGTCCCCCAATTAACCCCACAAGAAGGGGGGAAAAACTTTTATTACTATAGTCACGAAAAGCGGAATCAAAAGGGGTTTAATGCAGAAAAACGACCCACCCCTGACGTCAAAAGTCGACGGGGGGCCTTAAGGGGTTTTAAGGGGGCTTGGGTGGCCCCAGAGGATAGGGGGAAAAACCTCCAGTGGGCCCCTGAGCATGGTGGACCCGGAGATTTTTTTAAAAACAAGAGGCAAGTTTGGAGGGATGGGACAGTCCCTTTTTCATACTGTAGGGTTTGGGGGGCCCCAAAATAAAACTCCAACCCGTGGGCCCCAAAAACCCGAAGATAAACAAAAGGGCGGCAAGCCCCCCGTTGAATGCCATGGGGATCCCCACCAAAATATCAAAAAGACTACAAATGGTGAAACAAAAATTTTGGAACAGTTTTTCTTACACAAGCGGCCACATAGAGCAAAATATGTTTTTAGTAAACTGCCACCCAAAGGGGGATCCAATTTTCTAAACGCCCCAATTTTTCCCGACAGGTTGTGGGACAGATACCACAGGTTTTAAAGGAATGGTTCAACCTGTTTTTTTATTATTGGGGGGTAAAAATTTTAAATAAAGGGAGTCCTATTTTTGAAAAAAAATTTTTTGATCTGGGGTTCTTTTGGGTTTTAAGATGTTTTAACCCTTTTGCAATTTTTTTAAGGGTTTTCTTGGGCCCCCCTGAATGGAAGCTTTTGGGTTTAGGCCCCTTTTGATAAGAAACATATTTTGGGGGGGGCCCCAAAAAAAAAATAAAGGATAACTGGGGTTTGGTTTTGAGCTATTTTTGTGAAAAATAATTGAACGGATCAATGGCAACGTGATCCGTAATCTTGAAATAAACAAACTATCCAAAAAAGGAAGATTCTGAACAAATCCACAAACAAAGTAAGAAAAGGGGGAACAGGGTTTCCCCCATTTTGGGCACGCCATAAGAAAGGTTAGGACAAGAAAAAGAAAAGAGGGGGGAAAATTAAACCCAAAGATAGCTGAAGGGCAAAATTTTTAAAAGGGATCCCCCATTTTTTCGTTTACTACGTATTTGGTATAGCCCGGGCCCCAAACCCTTTAAAATTTTTTTGAAAAATCTTGGGCCCGGATAAAATTTCCCCATTTGGAAAAATAGTGGGGTTGTATGTCCATTTTAAAAGACATTTTTTCAGGGCCCGCATACAAATGGACAAAGAGTGCCTAAGGGGAAAAGGGGGCTGATAAGATCATCAAATTTTTTGTGGGGGATAGGTGGGGTTTTTTTTGGTGATTTGGATTTTTTAGAAT